>CAKAOH010038405.1:0-34496 GCA_916701665.1 Sebastiscus tertius
ACCAGACCAAGGTCTCTCCATGAATCAATGCTGATCCTAGTGTTGGCTTTTCCTGCCTCAGCCTCTCGACCGCGGCCGGAGGGAACAGGGGAGACACCGGAGTTTTGGTCGGAGACGATAACGTTTCTCTCTGCGGAGCCCCGTCACTTCACAAGACACGGAAAACCTCTGTTGGTCTGGAGGAGCTGCAGCAGTTATTTCTGCACAAACGTCCACTGTACATTCACTAGATATTCTCAGAGCTAAACTAACTCTTCTGCAGTGTGGAATGTGTGCACATGCACGTGAAAGGTGAAGTGAGAGAGCGAGGGAGAACGAGCACGGTGTGTGAGTGAAGGCAAGCAGAGGAGCAGAGCACAGCAGAGACTCCGGTCCTGGAGTCCAAAGCTACGGTCTCCCCCGCGTCCTCCGACCGCAGCCAACACTGTTTAACAGACGGGCTTCACTAGGTACAACCAAGAGGTTTTGGTGCTTCACTGTAGTTTGTGTTGGAGTCTGAGTCTGAACAGCGTAGCCACACGCGAGCGCGCATGGGACACCGACCAGCAATGATTTATACGTGTAAGAAGTTACAGACAGTACCTTTGAGTATAAAGTTGTGCAAAAACTGACATCGCTAATTCTTCCTGCCCGTCGTCCGCCATGTTTGTTTACACTGAAGTCACGTTTGATCACGAGAGATTTTGTGAGATTTCCGGGGGGTTTGGGTTGAGTCAGGTGTGGTGTGCTGTTTGGCCAATTTGTTGCTCTCCAAACAGTATAGGAACAACACTGTTAAATTTAACAGAACATGTCGTTATGTATGGACTCTCTCACATTTTCAACTTCTGTGAAGATTTGAAAAATCTTTTAGTGTGGGCTGGCCTTTTTGTAGCCATAGAGACCCCAGTATCTCCCCTATTTATCAGCAAAACAGCATCTTTCTAACTGTATTGTTCATAGCTGAACTTAACCAGAGGAACCCCCCCCCTGTCTGTTCTGTGGTCTCCGCCCTCTGCGTGGATTGAAAATTTCTCCATATCTGTGATCAGCTGCTCAGCAGCTTATGACAGTCATTTTAGATCACGTCACATTGGTGGAAGTTCAGCGCTTTCATTACTCAGAGTGACAGTCAGCAGAGTGATTGGCTCAGAGGATGTGAAGTTCAGCCACAGCAGAATCCGCTGCTGACATATGACAGCTCAACTCCAAACTTCTAAACCAGAGTTATTACACTTTATAAGATCCTCTCTCCACCCAGATGAAAGTGGCTTTTGTAGACTTGTGTAAAAGTAAAATGGAATAAAATGGGTTCCCCCTCTGTTCTTGGCTCGGGGAAGAATGGTTTAAAGCAGACCTGATCCCATCATGCTTCACTCTCAGGTGATAAGACTGGAAATAGTCAACTACAAATCTGAAGAACATTGTAATGTAATGTAAGATACATAAAGCTGTCGTCACAGTAGTTTCACTGCTATTCTTTTCCCCTCCACGCCCAGATGGATGATTACGATGTATTGAAAACAGTAATGTTGATGGGTGGTTTGTTTTCCTCCCTCTGCAGGTGGTGAAGTTGAAGGGCCAGGTTCTGTCTGTGATGTATCGCTTCCGAATGAAGAACAGGGAGTGGATGCTGATCCGAACCAGCAGCTTCACCTTCCAGAACCCATACTCTGATGAGATAGAGTACATCATCTGCACCAACACCAACGTCAAGTAGGTTCCTCATACCCTCCCACCCACACACACACCATTTCATATCAACCTAAAGAGGAGGGTGGTGGGCGGGAGGAGAAAAGGGAGTTGATAAAAAAGTCTGATTTTAAAAAGAAAACATTTCATTCATATTTTAACATTCTCCTAAAAGGATGTTAGAATTGAACATCTGTCAAAGATAGGGCAGAGTAGTAAAGACACAAATACAACCCCAGGCATTTATAAAGGATTTGTTTCATTTTTTTTTTTTTTTATTCTACCATTATTACTGAAAGCACAATGACCAGATTGATTAACTCTCTCTCACACACACACACACACACACACACACACACACACACACACAGTGTATTGATATCAGCAATCAAAAGGACCATAGTGGTGCAGATAAGGTAACATTATTCCTAAGATAGGACCATCATTTTTGTTAAACTTGCTCAAGCCCACAGAGCTTAGAAGGCTTTGCTCTGATCATTGTATACATTTATGATTTTACAATGTAAATAAATATGAACTAAAGACAATATTTGAGAAACAATATTTGGATTTGTTAAAAATCGTGCAGTACAATAAGTAGGAAAACATAGGCAGCTCAGGTAACTAATGTTATGTTCACACTACAAGCGGCAAAAGCAACTAAACGGCCAAGCGTGACAGCTACAATACAACGCTACGATACGATACGACGATACGGTACAATACAATACGACGATACAATACAATACGATATGATAGGATACAATACAATACGATATGATACGATACATTACAACGATACGATACGATACGATACAATACACGTTATTGTCCCTCTTGGGGAAATTTGTCTTGGACTCAAGTGCTGCACACCATCAGCTGCCTCCACATTAGCATCAATAAATCAAAACATTGAAACAAACAACAATTCACATGTACACATAGAAATATATACAATGTAAACCACAAACAACATATATTGCGCATTACCCATATTGCACAAGATCTGCATAAAAATAGCATAAATAAGAGATAAAGATAAGAATACATGACACTATCGCACAACCATACAGTACAGCCTCAGGCGACATTATTTAAAATGTTGATTGAGAACAGTTCTGTGTTTTCTGGGGAGCGTGTCAGTGGTTCAATGAATCATTACATAGAGCTGTTGTTGTGCATGTGCTGCTGTTTATGTTCATTTAAGTTACGTTATGTTGTGCTTCGTATTGTGTTACCGTGCATTCACTCCAAGCTCGAAGCAAATTTTCGCCTGGCTTTCCTCCAGAAATAATCACTGTTGCTGCTTTGTACATGTTGAGGAAGTCCCAGATATGTCAGAAAATCAAACGCCGTTGTGTCTGGGTTCATAACGTCACCTGGCGGCGAGCTGTATTTACATACTGTATCTGTATCTATCAGCCACACGTCGCTACTGCGGTATGAACCCCAAATAAACAGACTGTGCTGGGATTATTATTATTATTATTATTGCAATAAACAGATCAAATTGATGCCGAAATAACGACATTATGATGTTGATTTATAAAAAGACCGAGTTCATGCTTTATCAGGTCTGTCTGCAACACAACAAGCAGACAACAATTAAAATGCTTGTTTTCTGAACGGAGTTCGGATCGATCAATGCCAGGCTATGCTAACATTGTAGCTATTCCATCAATACTCAACATATTATATACTCACTTATATGATGAATGCTTTTGACCGAGTCTTGTTTTAGATGGAACGGAACAAGAAGAAACAAAAACTTATGATTGGTTGACCGCGTCATTGGAGTGCTGAAAAAGCTTGAGACCAGCCCAACTTTGATTTGTAGCGCGTCACACAGCGACAAGTGTCGGGGCGTCCTTTTGTAGCTTCATGTCGCCGGCCTCCATTGAAAATGACTTGTAGCCTGCTGCTGCTCGTGGTGTGAACACAGCATTACTGAACTAGATAGAATCAGTCAAGGTGTATTAAACGCAACATGTGTACAAGTGAACAATGTCGAGACAGGCATTCGACCAGTGTTTTTGTTCACCATGCCATGGTCATATAACGCCTGCAGCAGCATGTCAATAGCCACTGGTGCCTTGGATCTGCAGGGACAGGAAGCAGGAAGGTTAGAAGGAAGGCTGCCATCTACATTATAAAGATAATTTTCAATTCCATTAGCATGAAATGAATAGTACCAGGTGTGACTATCAGGAAAAATATTGATGCCATGCAGACCTTCTGAAAAGAGGCCGTGTCTGTCCCCAGACTGTTCAAGGCAACAGGGATAACTGGCAGGGAAATCTACCAACTTCTGTTGATTTCCATGTTGTTCACAAGCTGTTCAGTGAAAGGTGTGGAATTTCAGTCCCAGTGAGCTCAGCTGCTCTGCTCCGCTGAGCTGCTTCTCATTGGTCCTCCGTGAGTCTTGTACCCTGTTGGATGTTGGAGCTCAGCTCTGAAATACAAGTAGAAACACAACTTCACACTGGACACATGTCTGAATAATATGGAACAAGTTGGGGGACAAACAATAGTGACAAAATCAAATTACAGAAGATATTTAGACCAGAGCTAGAATTATCAGCCAATTGAAATAAATACATATGTTAATAAATATAAAATTCCATTCCAACTCTGTTCTATATATATTCAAAGTATGCATATGAAAGCTTGCTTTGAAATCTAATGAAATGCACTGTATATTACAAATATTCGCTGTGAAGACGGGGACGGCACAGATGCGGAAGACCGGAAAAGGTTGACCAATCAGAGCAGACTGGGCTTTTTCAGGAGGGGGGCCTTAAAGGGACTATTTGTAACTTTCAGAATTGCTTCTTAACAGCGACACCTGTGGCCGTGAAATCAACGAAAGTCAGCGTCGGGCTCGCACTTGCTCGCTCTAAATAGACCTGAACGAGCATCGCTCAAAACAGTGAGGCGACACACGTCAGCTAAAAGCACAACATCACTCTATATTTCAGCTGCTTGGCAGTAATGTTAGCTGACCAGACCAAGGTCTCTCCGTGAATCAATGCTGATCCTAGTGTTAGCTTTTCCTGCCTCACCCTCCTGCGCCCGCAGGGAGACACCGGCAACCGGAGCCTCTCCTCCGCTGCCTGCTTGCATTCACTGACACAGCGCGCACCAACAGAGGTTTTCCATGTCTCGTGAAGTGACGAGCCTCCGCAGAGAGAAACGTGAACCGTGACACCGGCACCCGGTGTCTCCCTGCGGGCGCAGGAGGGAGACGGTAACGTTTCTCTCTGGAGGAGCTGCAGCATTTATTTCTGCACAAACGTCCACTGAACATTCACTAGATATTCTCAGAGCTAAACTAACTCTCCTGCAGTGTGGAGTGAGCGCGCGTTCACGTCTAGAGGTGGAGCGAGTACGCGAGAACGCGCGCTCTGTCTGAGTGAAGGCGAGCAGGCAGAGGAGACGAGGCTCTTGGCATACGCGAGCGCGCATACGCATGTGTGCCGACCCGCTACATTTATACGCTTACAAAGTTACAAACAGTCCCTTTAAAGAGACAGGCGCTAAAACGGAGCGTTTCAGACAGAGAGTGAATACAGGTATATTCAGACAGGATGAGAAAAATAATGTTTTTTGAACATTACAGCATGTAAACATGTTCTAGTAGAAACACAAAATACAAGTATGAACCTGAAAATGAGCATGATATGGGACCTTTAAAGTAAAAACTGAACAAGAGTTTCTGTCAGTGTATTGCAAGCCCGGCGGCCAGCCAGGCCTGAGATGACTCTCCGCCAGGCCAAGCATCGGGGAATTATGTATTTTTAAGATGCTTTTTAAACTAAAATGTGTTATACATGTAGTGAACTCCTTTAAGGAAGAGCTCTGCGTAGGTTGTGTGCTTAATGTGTGTTGGTGTTCGCGGTCAAGGGAGAGAGAGACAGACAGAGAGAACGAGGGTGTGTGTGTGTGTGTGATGGATGACAGTCAGATGTGTCTGATGCAGTTAAAGCTTAATTCATATTCATAATCCATGAGTTCAGTAGATACAGAACTCAGCAACAATATAAGTTAATAAATAATGATAGACATATATTGGTGATGAGGTATGAACTTGTCGCAGGAATTATGAATTGATTAGGAATTCTATTATCATTTAATTGTTGTCAAAGATGGTGCGTATTAGTTATTATAATTGGACTCATAGCCTATGAGAGTTATGTGTTTTCTGGACATTACAAGATATATTCTATATACAGATATTGTTTATGAAGTTGTGATAAGTTCTTTTAAATCAGTATTCTCAGCTTAATAACCAAATAGTTTCTTTTATGAATATGGCTCACAATTAACAATATAATTAGCAAATTGTGTCACATTTTGTGTATACAAACAATTATAATATCTTGATGTGTATTTCCGTAAATTTCTCTGCTGACATTTTTCAGCTCCTCCATCTGGTCTTTCCACTAAGAAATGTCGTCATCTATCTACAGTGCTGTGCTCATTTTGATTGTTGTATTCATTTTAAATTGAAATGAGTTCACCATAGGCCACCAGGCAGCATGCTACTACCTGCTCTGAAAATAGTATCAGTTGTTTGGCTCCTGCTGCTCTGACAGCATCTTCATTTGAGTTATTTCCCTGTTGCTGGCACAATTGTCACTTTAACTGCCTATCAGTGTAGTCAGAGGAAATTGCTAGCCTGTTAAATATCTTCTTCCTTCTTGCCTTTGTCAGAAATGGTATGCTTTGTGTTGCCAAGTGGACATCAAGCCAGTGTGATCAGCGACATGGCAAGTAGCTAGCTGTTGATTCGGAGAGTTGGAATCAGTGGTAAATAGTGCTGCTGATGTGTTGAGCGCTTCTTCCATTTTATCTCTGTGCAGCAGCTGATCACAGGCCATCTACAGCCGCCACTGGCAAGCTGCTTGTGCCATTTCTGACCACAGAGAAAGCCTTTTCAGAAGCTCCTCTTCCCTTCACTGCTTTCTGTCAAATCACATCTATTTACATGTTGGAATAACTGAGAATACAAAGGACACGAGTGGACACATACTTACAAACTTCAGAAGCAATTTGGGGTTAAGCGCCTTCCGTTCTGAGACACAGCCGCCCCACGTCAACACTTTCTATGACGCCCATGTCTATAATGTATTATAAACATACTCATAATGTGTTATAATCTGCATATAGCACTGTATAATTATAGTTATAAGCACTCATACATATGAATAACGCTTTACAACAATTATCATATGCGTAACACATTATAAAGCATTTTATGAGTACTTATAAGGTCAAGTATCATAATACTTCATAACTGCTGCCCACTCATTGACATTGTTTTTTGCAAGGATCATAGTGTATTATAATTCCCATAGTTGTAATACATTATAATTACTGTTATAATGCATTATAATGTGATTACTCTAGGTGGTCATTGGGTGAAGTACAAAAATCCCTGACATATAGGCAGATATAATACTCACGTAAAAATCACTCTAAAGACACCATTTCTACTTTCCCTGTAGCTGTATATAAGGGGTCATTATTTGAGTCAATTGAGTGTTTAGAGTGAGTTTTGGGAGTAAACATTACATGAATGTAAATGTCCATCATTCAGTTGTGTCAAATTGGAGTACCTTACCAATATTCAGTTTATTGTCTTTTATTATGACCTGTTATATACAGTAGAAATTGTTTCAGGTATTATCTGTATTTTGAGTGAGTTTTTTTGGGGAAACATTAAATTAGAACAATGAGAACGTTAATGTTGTAGGAGACAGGGTTGGTGTGTGGGTGTGCTGTAGGAAAGGAGGGCAGAGCCCCTTGATGTTAAATGATTCTAAGTTCACCATCATTCATAAAGTCATGTTTGTATATATCATCATTAATTTCTGCTATCTACTTCTGGCATGTAGACCAAAATCATATATCAACAAGAATGATAGAAAAGCACAGAGAGAGGAAACGTTCTTTCATTCCTTTTTTGAACTAAACAAATAGCCCACTTTGTGCTTTTTGGTGAATCTTAAATTGAAAGTCTGCAGTAAAAGCTCTTCAACTCCTCGTATAGACTATTTTAGAGTGAAGTGATCCAAAGCTATTACAGCAGCAGGGTATCTCATTCCTGAAACATTTCAAATAAATGGGACTTCCAAACTATTGCATTTAAAACAGCCCTTCTATGCAAGGTTTTTAAAACCATACACAGAGACTCCATTCAGTATATTGTGTGGGCCATGGAAAGGAAGACATTTTAATTAGACCAAGCAAATTAAGTAATTTAACAGCAGGCTCTAGATATTCAAAAAATATATATTTTTTTTTTACCACATTTCAGAATATCTGACCTTGATTTGATGACAAAATAATATGATGCTGAATCTGTGTTTACTTCATTGTAGAATCGTGTTGAAATGGAAATAAAGCCGCTAACTAGATAGCCACATATTAAAATGTTTGATCAAGGCCATTCATGCTCAGGTAAAACGTGTTTGATGTCTATAGTTCAGAAGTTCTACCTATTTGAATACAGATCACCCTATATTTACTGATACTGATTATCTAGTATTCACACCTTAATTCTCAGGTTTTGTGTATGCCGTCATTCTGTGTACCGCTAACAAATGGAACGTGAGATTGACAGGTGGATCAATACAGCCTTGGCAGTAATGCAGTAGGGGTGGGGGGAAAATGGTTTCATCTATATATTGCGATTTTCTTTAGGATTTTGAATTAGATTATTAATGCCAGAATCAATATATTTGCTTAATTTGAGTCTATGTGGAGGTAGAAGGAAGTTAGGGCTTTTATTGTTGTAGTCTGAGAACCTGATGTCATATCCATTACGTATCCGTCAACCAAAACAAACCGCAGCGAGCCGAAAGTAGAAAACGGTGCAGGGTCGGCGTGGATACGACCTGCACCCTTACATTTTAAATCCAACGTGATCCAGTAAAATATGGAAACACTTTGGGTTTCACACATTGACAGGAGAAGCAGAGTTAGACATCATGGCTAAAGCTGCATGCTAACTCTGTCACGGACAGGAAACGTTATCGTATCACGGTCATCTCCGTGGTCAAATGGGCCGACGCTACAACTGTAGAGCACCCATATACTGACATTTATGTTCTCTGCATTCACAGGAACCAGTCAAGTTGGTTAGGGTATCAGATTAGTATTGCCTCCCTTGTGGAGGTATTCCAGGCATGCCCAGGGAGGAACACACTGGAAGGTTTACATATTCCATCTGGTACAGGAGGAACAGGAGGACGTTGCTGACAGATAGATGTGATGTAATCATGGAGCACATTGTAATGTGCAGCTACTAACCATCTATATCCCTGGTCACAAATGGTCCTAGCAGGTTTTGTCATTTGGTTTATATGGAGGTCCAATACTAGCTATCAATTTAGCTACATTTATATCTAGAGGGGCGGTACGGTGGTGCAGCGGTTAGCACTGTCGCTTCTGTCGGCCGTCGGCCGTCAGACAGTTTGGGGGCCGTCGGTGAGCGTCTGTCAGTGTGGTTTTTGCTGTAGTCTGCCGGTGTTGGAGGTTTTTTGGCAGAGTCAGCATGTTGAAACGGTGGCAGAGCCCATCGGTGAAAGAAATCACTCTGATCGGCTATTTAGCTTAAACGAATCAGTGCACGAGATCGAGATCGGTGCCGTTTTGCGAGTACGAGTACATGAGCACAGTATCGGACCCGATACTGGTGATGTATCAATAGGGTAATAGGGATGCCTATCGGTGCATCCCTATTATGCCTATCGGTGCATCCCTATTATCCGCCGTCCTCGGTTTTCTGGTTTCCCTTTTTGGATGACTAATACAGACTACCACCGCCTGCTGGTGTGGAGAGTTATTTCCTCTCACGCAGGCGCATAACATACGTGCTAACTGGCCGTCGGCTGTGTCAGTGATGAACAAGCGACCTGTCCAGGGTGCCCCCCCGTCTTAACAGAAAAAGTGCTGTGCAGGTATATTCACCATCAATAGCAAACCAGTTCCACCAGTAGAGGCAGTTCCCTTCAGATGGTAAATGATAACTGGACTTGCATTTATATAGTCAAGTGTTCCGACCTCTCAAAGCGCTTTACAACATGTCAGCATTCACCCATTCACACACACATTGACACACTGATGGCAGAGGCTGCCATACAAGGAGCCAACCTGTCCATCAGGATCTAATCTAAATACTCATTCACACACCGATGGCTCAGCCTTCAGGAGCAATTTGGGGTTCAGTATCTTGCTCAAAAACACTTGGACATGCAATGGTGGACGACCTGCTCTACCTCTGAGCCACAGCCGCCGATCAATTTAACTAGATGAAAAGGTTTTACATAAATGGTCAGAAATATATGGGTGGTGTGTCTGTGGAGGAAATTTTGCCTAATTAGGTCTATGCTACTTCTGCAGGTTATACTCCGCTCCTGCCTGCAGCATGCTGCTGTATAGGGACTGTGTTGATTGATATTTCCCTCCATCACCCAGCTCTCCTGGCTCAGGTTCCAACGCTAGTGGCATCTCTTGCCTTATCTCAGTGGCCCTGGTTCAGTCCTATTAACATACATCCTCAGTGATCGGATCACAAGTGGACAGCTTTAAGTACGTCTGTTCACACCTGGCATTAGAATGCGTCTCCACATGCGTCTTGAGTGACCACTTCTGATCAGATCTCACTTCCCCACTCTATATGCAAATAAACACGTAGTAAACACACGGCTAATACAGCAGATGTTGTGATGTAATATTACATGAATGTCAGTAGTAATATCCTACATATTCCTGAATTCTGGTACAATGTATAAAAGGTTATTGTACCTCCGCGCCGCCAGACAACAGCGTGGCACAGAGCTCCAGAGAGCCGGGAGGACAGAGAACGGGCGGTCGGGTGTCAGCTCCACGCAAAGCAGCGGAACAAAAACACCGACACATCTCCAACAGTATGATAAGAATGCACTTTGCGTGCCTAGTCTGACAGTCTGAAGATATGTAGCCTATAAACAAGATATATTTTAATAAAGTACAGTTGTACCGACAGGATACAGTAGAGCACAGAGGCCGATTCCATGCTGACAAGCACCCGTGTCTGCCTGTTTATTCACCTGAGGGGCGCAGTGATACCAGCAGGACATCAGATGAGTAGGCGGTCCTTAATGTGGCCAGGACACATTCACTACACACTGCTAAAAGAATGTGGTCATATGAGGTCTAGACCACCTCTGAATGTGGTCTGAACGATCCGATCTTAATGAGTCCTCAATGCATCTTGAGTGCGTTCACACTTGGTTGTGTTTAGAAAAATATCGTTGTTTTGGTTAAAATAAGTTACGAAACGTAACTTAAAATAACTCCACGTTGAGGTTTGGTTTCAATCGGGACACGAACAGCGGTCTCCTGGGTGAAAGTTCTGGTTGTTTGACCCGTCTACCCTCCTACCCCCTCAAAAGCGGACTAATCGGTCTTTATACTACGTCACCTGACTTCTGGAGCGGTTTGCTCTGTGTGTCTAATATTGACATGGATGGGTTTACATTGGAGTTACTTGAAAGCCTGATGCATCTCATACAGATGCTAAAGGATCCATGTGCGTCGGTATCAGACACTGAGGGGCGTGACAAAACGTTGGTATTTGATGCCCTGGCAATGAGACCAGGCTGTTATAGAGCCTAGGGATGTCACGATACCAGTAATCTAGTAGTCGATGCCAATACCAGTGAATTTCCACGATTCTCGATACCAAATTTGATACCACCATGAAAACAAAAAACAACAATAAATCCCATGTAATTCAACACGTACTCTTTTATTAAAATTAAAAACATTTGAACATTACAAAAAACAGAGGCATGTAGCCTTTAAGTAATAAGTAAAAAGAATTGACCCATTTTGTTAATTTTGACGTATCAGTAGCGTGTTATCAATCGATAGTCAGACGACGGACGCTACAT
This sequence comes from Sebastiscus tertius, assembly GCA_916701665.1. Classification (NCBI taxonomy): domain Eukaryota; kingdom Metazoa; phylum Chordata; class Actinopteri; order Perciformes; family Sebastidae; genus Sebastiscus; species Sebastiscus tertius. The sequence continues at coordinate 11,613 of CAKAOH010038405.1, forward strand.
ACTGACCATGAATGCATCCTTCAGCTCAGAGTAGTAGGAGCAGGAGGCAGAGGATTTATTGTCGAAGTGAAAAGCAAACGCACCTATTAGACAATATTTCACGTTTAATTCCCAACGCCATAAGGGAACCATAACGTTAATGAGGCGGATGGAGCCGTCACAGCCGGTGTGCGCAGAGCAGCAGCACCAGGTAGACCCCCACAGCAGAGCCCCGCAGCAAAAGCCCTAACGGAGAGGCCAGACACACCGCCACCCGACAGTACAGATCAGAGTCAGTGCTCTGCACATGTTGACCGTCATCTTTTCTTGTAAAATGTCCGGTGTAACCGGTGGGAAATTTTCCTCACTGTCACAACACTACCAATGACCATTACAGGCATCATACGGTATCTTCGGTACTGTAGAAAAAGAGTACCGTCACGTTTTTTGAATTTTGGCATCGACTTGGTACCAAGGTATCGGTTCTCGTGACATCCCTGATAGAGCCTGGCTCTGAACCCAGAATCCTCAAGTTGAGAGACTGTTGTTTCTAAGGTCAAAAATGAACTTTGACCAGGATCAAGCAGGATCATTTGGTAACCATGATAACAAGAATGTGCTTTAGCGTGGAAGAGCAGGGACTTTCCCCAACATATCTGAAAGGGAAAAAGCTGTTAAAACAGGCGTGTTGTGTATTTTGGCTGCTCCTCCTTAAAGAGTGTGATACATAGCAACCACACAGTAGACTGTCCTGTTTCTACCTGTCTGTCATATGAGCTTCAGTCTCGACTGATAAAGCTCATAATCAGTTATTTCTTGATAGATAAACACATTTGATTCAGTGAAGCGCTGTCTGTCAGCACAGTTTGATCTCCCCACTTGGGTCCCTGTAACACTGATGATGATGATGCAGGATGACATCACCAAAACTGTCTAATGATGGAGTTACCTGTCAGGCTATATCACCTCATGTTTATAGCTCTTATAGACCAAAACTAAAACGCAAGGATCTTATTATTATTATTATGAATTAAGTTATTCTGGATAAATGCATCTGAAAACTGCCTGAACTGATAAACACTGCTCTTCATTGCTTGTCTGGTGAAATGTATTTACCCAATTTGAATGTGGGATTTTAATCCGATTCTACACAAATGTGCATGATGTTCATCTCTGACTTCTTCTGGGTTTATTACGGGGTCAGTGGATCCTTCAGTCTCATCCTCATGTATTATTAAATTAAATGTTTATTTGTCATGTTAGTTATGTTATTATATTGAATTTTAAAGCCTCAGTAAGCAACAATATTTTGGCATCATTGGGCAAAAAACCCATAATAACCTTTCAGCATATTGTAATTCAAGTGTTCTGAGAGATAACTAGACTTCTGCTCCTCCTCATGGCTCTGTTTTCAGGCTTTAGAACATCTAGCCTGTGACGGGAGACTTTGACCAATCACAGGTCATTTCAGAGAGAGAGAGCTTTCCTATTGGCTGTGCTCCGGCTGGTGGGCGGTGCTTGGTATTTCCTCAAGAGATCTCAACATGGCTGCCGGGTCACAAACTTTCTCATTTTACAGCTAAACAGTGCACTACAAGATGATTCTGAGAACATTTGAGGAGAGAAATAGACATTAACGTAACAGAATATTGATTCATATTTGATCAGCGCTGCCTAGTTTGACAGTTTGATCAGAGTTGGTGAGTGATTGACAGCCAGCTCTCATAGTCAGCAGCTGGACGGCAGACTCCAGCTCGGCTCTGATTGTTTTTTTTTTTTTTATAAAAATAACTTTTTGATCATATTTGCTCCATTTCTACCCGCTGCAGCTTTAAATGAAGGCAGCTTCAGTTCAGTAGTGTGCTGTAGGTGTCAGTCTGAGGTGCTGATGGTGTATATGGTGTATTGTGTTTTCTCAGGCAGCTACAGCAGCAGCAGCAGGCAGAGCTGGAGGTTCACCAGAGAGATGGACTGACTGCATACGATCTTTCCCAGGTAAACCTTCTGCTTCCAATCCCACTCAGCCGGTTGGGAAGAATGCGTCTATGGGATTTGAGTTGAATTACCTGCTGTAATTACTAAGATAATCTACAAATATTGAATTACCATGTATTAATGTATAGCAGCAGTTCATGTAAAGTGACGCACAGCAAATAACTTTCTTCGTTCTTTCACATGATATTGTGCAGTTTATTTACACAACACATAGATATTGTGTGAAATGAACTGGACCACAGGGCCAGTATTCACAGTAGGAGGTCCTCACCCGCAAACACTTCTCAGGCTTCGTCTGAAATCACATGCTATGCACTCAACAGGTGTACTATTCAACATACTTTTGTGTGAATAAACCTTAGTATGTATCTTTTCGGACGCACTGAGTAGTAGTTTACGTCGTCACTTCCTGAGAGCCTCCTTGCCGGTTGGAGACGTGTGACCATGGTAACCCGTGCCAACCTCATGTGAACAAAATGACAGTTTGTGAGAATCAAAGTCTGAACTAATTTAAATGATATGTTACGCCTAGCAAAGTGAAATCTTACTGACTTACAGTTAGATTGAAGCGTTATTGACGTTACAGAGCCGTCCGCCAACGTCTGTTATGAATGTTGTTGTCAATACCGCATTGCATTGAGAGACATTTATGCTGCCGTAGTGTCCAGCGTTGCACTGTAATAGTTCACTGGAAATAGTATGTCATTTGTGTGCTATTGGTTTCATACTAAGGTTTCAGACATACTAAAATATCTCACTTACTGTTTCAGTATACTAAATAGTTAGTAGGTAGTGTGGAATTTCGGAAGCAACCTTAGACACCCCAGGTTGTAAAAAAAATGGAATTGTCCTTAAATAACAGCTTCAAAAAAGTTGGACAGAGCAGAGCAGAAAACCAGCTGTTGGATGATGGAAACATCAGGAACGAAGGAGGACAACATCTCATCTTTGTTTTCTTGTTGTTTGGATACTTGTCTAAAAAGCTGACCTTAAACGACTGTTGTACTTGATGTCTGTGCAGACTGCCTGTCTGTGTTTGTGAACATTTTTGTGACCTGGGTCTGTCATCCCTAACGTCAACCCTTATACCCCTCCCCACATCCACCCCCCACCCTCAGGTGCCTGTGGCCAGTGTCAGCAGCGGGGTCCATGAGGCAGCGAAGAACATCGACAAGACAGAAGTCCTGTTCTCCCAGGAGAGAGACCCACGCTTTGCTGAGATGTACACTGGCATCTCTGGCTGTACGACACACACACACACACACACACACACACACACACACACACAACCGCATACACTTCATGTGTCCTGATAGTTGCTGGTTTATCTTCCTGCTGTCTGTCCTCTCTGTTATTTCTCTAATGCTGACCCTGGTGTGTGTGTGTGTGTGTGTGTGTGTGTGTGTGTGTGTAGCGGGAGATAAGAAGATGATGGTTCCCTCCTCTACAGCTGGAGGACAGCAGCTGTACTCACAGAGCTCTCCCTTCCAGCAGGGGCACTCTGGCAAAAGCTTCAGGTACATGTCAGCGATGTGTGTTATGCCAGGATCAGACTACACGATATCAGCCCGATTATAGCCCGATATGGCACGTCGTGGGGGATCGGGAACGATAAATGAGTGTTGTGTGCGTAAATCGATAGTTTTATCTCATGTAGTGTGTCATAGTACAAGACAACCGACGCCGCGTCTGGGACGCCTCACGACGCCTCACGATGCCTCACGATGCCTCACGACGCCTCACGACGCCTCACGACGTTCCGACAGAAAGTCTAGCAAGTTTGATTTTTTTTTTTCTTTCCACGACGTGTTCCGTCACGGCCGTGAATTTGACCAGTTGAGTACAGAAGCACACAGCTGTAAACAGAAGCACATGGCTACTTATCATGCAGAATGATGTCATCGGACCTTCAACTGCTGCCGTACCTCGCTGTAGGATATTCAATCTAGGTTGTGTCGGAGTAAAAAACACCACTGACCTTGCGTCTTTGCGTATGGAGCATCCCGTTGCACGCCCGCTTTCTCTTCTTCCTGTGAATTATATTTGTATTGTTTTCCCCTGGAGCCTCGTGGGCCCCTTGACATGGTCAGGCCCGGGGGGCTTGAGCCCGTATATATTAAGACGGCAGGGGACCGACGTGTAGTCTGTCATGTGTCACGGCCAAGTCACGACAAGAATTTATGACTCTCAATCGTCTAATCAGACAGAGTGACCATCATAACCATCAAAAATATCGTGTAGTCTGGCATTAGTGCATTATAATGCTCTGCATGTTACATCTGTCACTCACGTGGGCAGGCCTCTGGTGGGATACTGTAGTAGCCTGACTGACTGAGCTTCATATTTGTGCACACAGCTCCTCTGTGATCCACGTCCCCGGTGTGAACGACATCCAGCCATCAGGCTCATCCAATCAGAACCTAGCTCAGATCTCCAGACAGCTCAATCCAGGCCAGGTGGCATGGTCAGGCAACCGACCCCCCTTCTCTGGACAGGTAACTACTACTGAAGTGAAGCCATCGCCTTCTGTGTCAATAATAAAAAAGCCAGCAATCTCTACGGCTGCTGTGATGCCAAACTCATTTCCTCTGCTCCTCCTGTAACCCCAGACTCCCATCTCTCTGCCTGTTACCAGATGGACTTGTCTTATTGGTCATGTTTTGTGTGTGTGTGTGTGTGTGTGTGTGTGTGTGTGTGTGTGTGTGTGTGTGTGTGTGTGTGTGTGTGTGTGTGTGTTTCATAATCTTGCTAAGGGAATGTGCTGAGCATATGTTCCTTAACAGGCTCATCTGTCTTCCACACCAACCTTGTCTCCTACTAAATTATGTTTCCATACAACTAAACTGCATTCTCAGTTACGTTTTGAGGGAGACGTATTTTCTCCTGGAGTACGGTCGCGGTTTTAAACCGTTTTAAACGTGCGGGTAACAAAACAAAAACGTACCAAACTACTTGGTTAGATTTAGTAAACATCATGATTTTGGCTCAAAATGTGTTTTACATTATTAGACTGTGGACGTCACAAATTCAAGTACATCAACGTTGAGTATTAGTTTCACACAGAACACAAACAGCAGTGTCCTGTTAGAAAGTCCTGCTTGTTTAACCCATCCACCACCCCGACCTCGTCCCTACGCCGACTATCATCACAAACATATTTGAGATACGTAAAGAACAAACATAACTCGCGACAAAATACGTTTTCCTCTAAATGTAATTGTCAAGGCAGTTTCATTGTATGTGAATGTAATACTTGGGTTAGGTTAGGTTAGGTTAGGGCTGTCCACACACACTGGCACAAAAATGTATGTAAAAGTTTTCAACACAGTTACAACAAAAACAGTAACCCATACTTAACATACTGTATGCATGTTCTTGAAGCGTCTATGGGAACATTGAAAGGGACCTTTAATAACTGTAAATGATAGTACATTGTTTTGCAATACAATAATTGAACAAAATGCTTTATGGATGTGAAAAATGGAATCCCATTTTAAGTCCATTTTATGAATGATGTTGCATGACAGTAGAGTGCTGTAGAATGGCGTTTTAAAAGTTGGATTGTTTTCCCTTACATCAAGTTCTAGGAAAATTCAGGTATTTTCCAACCTGGGTCTTAGTCTCCTAATTTACATTCTGACAATGACCATGTTCAGCCCCAGTATTCATATGAATGGGAGGACTGCGTTGGCTCTTTAGGGGTGGCAACACAGAGGGCTTTGGCAAAAAAACGCAGGGTTGCCCTGCAGAAGGATTGTCCGGTGTTGGCAAATCAAATATGTGCAACCATACATTCCTGGCAGATTACTTTGTTACATGAACACCGTATTATACCGTTTACCTCGTGCAACAAGGAACTGCAACACAAGATAAAAACAAAAATTGCCACCATGTTAACAGTTGTAAAATATTTGTTTGCGATGTGAACACCCGCTTTGGGTCATCCCACCTCCATTGTAGAGAGTCAGGAAAAACTCACAAGCCTCCTAAAGCTTTTTTCAATTTCAATTTCTATAAATCATTTCAGATGCATTGTCTCTAACCAAGAGTAAACTCCTCAATTAAACCCCTGGATTAGTTCTTGTAGCTCACTGCATAGGGGATTGAACATGGAAGCTTCTTTTAAACAATATTTACTAAATAATGTTACACGAATACAGCAGCTGGATCAAGTTCATTTGGCACATTTCTCAAAGAGCATATTTAACAGCAGAGTTTCATCTTGTAGTTTGGACAACTCATGTGAATAATGCTCATGTGTCACAGTGTCAAATCCAAATACATGCATACAAAAAAATGGATAGTAACTCATTTAAAGGGACTGTTTGTAACTTCTTACACGTATAAATCATTGCTGGTCGGTGTCCCATGCGCGCTCGCATGTGGCTACGCTGTTCAGACTCAGACTCCAACACAAACTACAGTGAAGCACCAAAACCTCTTGGTTGTATCTAGTGAAGCCCGTCTATTAAACAGTGTTGGCCGCGGTCGGAGGACGCGGAGCAGACCGTAGCTTCTCTGCTGTACTCTGATCCTCTGCCTGCCTTCACTCACACACCGCACTCGTTCTCACTCCACTCTCACGTGCATGCACGCACACTCCACACTGTGCAGAAATAACTGCTGCAGCTCCTCCAGACCAACAGAGGTTTCCCGTGTCTTGTGAAGTGACGGGGCTCCGCAGAGAGAAACGTTATCGTCTCCGACCAAAACTCCGGTGTCTCCCCTGTTCCCTCCGGCCGCGGTCGGGAGGCTGAGGCGGGAAAAGCCAACACTAGGATCAGCATTGATTCATGGAGAGACCTTGGTCTGGTCAGCTAACATTACTGCCAAGCAGCTGAAATATAGAGTGATATTGTGCTTTTAGCTGACGTGTGTCTCCTCACTGTTTTGAGCGATGCTCGTTCATGTCTATGTAGCGCGAGCAACAGGACGCTGACTTTAGTTGACTTAACGGACACAGGTGTCGCTGTTAACAAGACATTTCTGATTCTTGCAAACAGACCCTTTAACTTAATTAAGAAGCATGTGCAAACTTGAAAAGACAGTTGTTGCTCCTTCCATTCCTCTGGTAGGCATACAGAAGTAATCCTAGATTGTTTTCTGAGCTGTGAACCGTGTATCTTGTATTATGCTGAATCTAACCAGTACCTGTGCTCTCCAGTCCAGTAAAGCCCAGTCCAGTCCATTTGGTATTGGTTCTGGCCACAGCTATCAGACCGACCCGGCCTCCTACAGTCCCCTGTCGTCCCCGGCCACTTCCTCCCCCAGCGGCAACGCCTACTCAGGACTGACAAACCGCAGCACAGCTTTTGGTGAGTCCTCCTCTCCATTACTGGGTGATCTATCTTAACATCCCACCTGGATGCTGTGGGGGACTATTTCTTGTGAAAGTCTCTGTGTGTCTGTATCTTTCTGTCTGCAAACATAATGTTATGAACACAGAAATGGAGGAACAACATGTATACAGGTTCTGTTCTGTTGAAGATCGTATTAGGTAGAGCTTGGTCAACATATTGATAAGAACTTCATTTGACTCTATAGCAAATTGTATCTAAAGTAAACAAATAAAGTCCATTGTTATACATGACATCAGACAAACCTTTGAATAAAAACTGGTGACAGCGATATGATTGTATTATCACGATAGGATTCCACTGAAAGTGGATACAAACGATAGAAACAAACAGGACTTTCACCCAGGAGGCTGCTGTTTGTGTCCCGTGTGAAACTAAAAGTTAAAGTCCGGGTAAAGTAAAATCAGAGATTTGTTTCTAAACACACTATACATGTAGAGTCATAGGACTACAATAATGAAGAATGAATCTGTTAAAGAATAAGATACTAAATGTGGAAATATAAAGAGTAATAAATAGAAGAATATGTAAGTAAATAAATAAATGTGGAAATATAATGTGGAATAAATAAATGAATAAATAAGTAAACAAAAAATTTGGAAATATAAAGACAAATGAATAAATAAGTAAATCAAAAATGTGGAAATATAAAGACAAAACAAATAAATAAAAAAATGTGGAAATGTAAAGAAAAATAACAAAACATAAAAGAATAACTGTGAATATTTTCATTTATTTTTCACATTTATTTGTTCATTTATATCTGTATATATTTATTTTTGCTTTTTTTTTAAATATATATTGTATTTTTTTCTGTATAATTTTAAATATGTTTTCCGTATTTATTTTTTAAATAATGTAATTTATTTATTTTTATCCCTTTATTGTTCCTCATTCTTTTCCCTATTTCGATGGCTTTGTACACACTGCGCGTAATATAACGTTGGTTTTCCATTTGGTCACATTCCAGCAACAACCTGAGACATTGTTACAAGTCCGTCTCTGGATGCGTTGCCATCTGTGTTGTAGTTGGATCATTGTCCCTGACCTCTTGCCACTGTGAAGTGTGACATCATGTGGAAAGCAGAGTAGACTACAGATGTGAGCTTCCATGAGCTTCACCCCTTTAAAAATATCAGTGTGTGTCACAAGTTGTAATCTTTGAACTAGGGATGCAATACGATACAACGGCACCGATACCATTTTACAGCAGCGTGACGTTAACCTCTCGTCAACATCTTTCGGGTCCTCACGCTCCACCTCCCCGACGGTGCGGGCGAGACGGGCGGGTGGTGCGCTCGACCCCACGGGGCTGGGATCCCACCTCAGCCAGCGCCCGCCGGCCCTCACTTTCATTGTGCAACGGGGTTTGGCTTGCACCGTCTGACTCGCGCGTGTGTTAGACTCCTTGGTCCTGTCTCAAGACGGGTCGGGTGGGTTGCCGACAACGCCACAGACCCCTGGTGCCTTTTATGTGGACCGAGGCATGACGCGGTTGGAGCGCACTGAGGACAGTCCTCCCCGGTAGAAAGTCGCCCCGGGAGCAGGGAGCCCCGTCACGGTGCAGATCGAGGTCCGGGCGGGGAGCGCTGTAAAGCTGCGGCGGCGAGCCACCTTCGCCCCGAGCCTTTCCAAGCCGGCCTAGAGCCGGTCGCGGCACACCGCCTCGTATGCTGGACTCCCCAGCCTGCCGTGTGTCGCTCTCACCCCCCATTTGGCTGTTAACGAGGGTCTTTTGGCACAGAAAAGTACTCGGTATCAGCGAGTACCCAAACGCAAGTTCTTGTTCTTGTACTCGTACTCGGTCTGAAAAAAAGTGGAATCGGTGCATCCCTACTTTGAACTATCTGAAAGGTTTCTACTTCTTCTGTCCATGTGGAGGCCCCCACCATTAATGCTCCTTCACTATGTTAGATATGTAACAGCGCTGAGCTGCTTTCTTGCTAAATGTGTGTTGGCAGGTACTTTTTATGTGAACAAGTTTCAGATGCCAAAGTAATTACATGCCCTGTATCAACACCTGCTGAGCTCATTAGGATCCTTTAACATTAGAGGGGAAGGGAGGCCTTAACAGAGACCCGGTTACAGTCATGTATTCCATTCAAATAGGAAAGTCATTTCCTTCCTTTCAGGTCTTACTGGCTTATTTTTTTGTCCTGGTACAGATTTAATTACATGGCTGGGGAAGCAAAGCAGACAGGGTCAGAGTCACTCATTCACAGCTCTATCCACCATTAATATACATTGTGCTGTATGGCCTTCAAAGCTTTTTTTCTCACCCCCACAGCGTTAACAGCTCATACACACCAGCCTTTTTATGAGTGCTATGGAGAACACTGCAAGGTTGCCTCTGATAAGTGCTACTTTTTTTTTACTTTTTTTTCTGCTGACAGACCGGCACAAATGAAGTTATGTCAGATTGCCTACATTGAGTTGTCTGCATTCTGAGGTATTCTCACAAAATACTGAGCATCATTCAATTCCACTTCCAACCCTGCCTGCATGGAAACCCAATAGCAGTGTATGACAGTGGCTTGAGAAAGTATTTGTTGTGGTTGACCCCAAGCTGTGAGCGTGCTGCAAGTCAGCGTTCACAAACTGACTTCTGATTAGGGAATTAATTTATTATGTTATTATTTTCAATCCTAACAGCTGCACATGAATGCATCATCCTGGCAAAGGGATATTAAGAGGTCTACTGATACATATCTACTGTCAATCGATTCAAATATTAATCGCAATAAATCACACATTTATTGATCTGTTCAAAATGTACCTTAAAGGGAGATTTGTCAAGTATTTAATCCTCTTATCAACATGGGTGTGGACAAATATGCTGCTTTATGCAAATGTATGTATATATTTATTATTGTAAATCAATTAACAACACAAAACAATGACAGATATTGTCCAGAAACCCTCACAGGTACTGCATTTAGTATAAAACAATATGCTCCAATCATAACAAGGCAAACTGCAGCCCAACAGGCAACAACAGCTGTCAGTGTGTCAGTGTGCTGACTTGACTATGACTTGCCCCAAACTGCATGTGATTATCATAAAGTGGGCATGTCTGTAAAGGGGAGACTCGTGGGTACCCAGAGAACCCATTTACATTCACTGATCTGGAGGTCAGAGGTCAAGGGACCCTTTTGAAAATGGACATCGCAGTTTTCCTCGCCAAAATTTAGCACACGTTTGGAGTGTTTATTTACCCTCCTTCGTGACAAGCTAGTATGACGGCGTGTCCACACCGCTCGCATGAGCAGCCCCTGACGGCGGCCTCGCTGAACTGCTGCGTGATTCAGGCGTCGGGTGTTCACACTAGCAGCGTTTCTGCTGCTGCTGTCAGCTCTTTCTTTCCACACAGTTTGCCTTTCATAATGACCATTTCATTTCATTATAAATGTCATTTATATTTATCTTAGACAGAGAAAGGTTAAGAAACGTGTGGTAATTTGTAAGTAATAGTAATAATCGACAATTAAAACCCCGTATTATATTAATTCAGTGAGCCCCTGCAAGTCACTGCATGTTCTACAACACTGTCCTGCAAATATTTCAGAATAAAAACCTTGTCTTAACGAATGAAGGAATTCTGTCCACAGAAAAAAAAACATTTGAGGGCTTTTATTTCGAAACGTACTACGTAAGCCTACTGACACTTTAATTAATAATGAAAAATGATTTCTGCAATTACGTTTGTAAATAAAAGTCGTAGCCCTAGTGGAGACATTTCACTTTGGACTGACCAGCGTCCGGTTTCCTGGAGCCGCACTGCTGGCGTGACTAAAAATGGGATCAAGGAACACAAAAGATAGTGAAGGTTTTAGTGTGTGTTCAGTCAGTGATGGCTCATCAGCCAGCTGCTGTCTGTTGTCCACATAGCTGTAGGAACGAAGCATGTCCAGCATGCAACGGCTACTTGATAGCCTTTTAATGGACACACACATTATCCAAATGGATTATCTCTCTCTCTGCTGCCTCATTTCTTTATTCTTTATTTTCTATCTTTTGTTCTTCCTCTCAGGCTGATTTTTTACACTCCATTCATCCATCCGGCGCTCTTTCCCTTTTTTTCTCTTTGCTGTCAGCCCATTTGAAGGAATGCAGTCAGTTCATTTGCTCTGTTGTTGCACGTGTTTCATCAGTATTCACTTCTGATAAGCTCTGTCTTTTTTTTCCTTATCTTGTGTGCTTTCCACTTCATGTATACACAACCAGCCTCCTCTGTGTTTGGTTAATTACTGTTCCATCTGTATGTTTGACATGTGCTCTCTTTCCTCCCTCCGTCAGCGGCTCAGCCTCTCACTTGTATCTGGGCGGAGATGAGATGAGCATTTTGTTTATTATTGTGAAACAGCAGGAATGTTCCTCTGCAGGGGGAGGCAGACAGCTTATCAATCTGCTCTGCTTTAATGTACTCGCTAAACTCTCAAAACAGCCTCGCAGGGAGTGTGTGTGTGTGTGTGTGTGCGTGCGTGCGTGTATATATTCATATCTCATGTCGGAGTGTGTAGCTGCTACTCCGAATTGTCAGTCAGGCAATATATTTGTTGGTGTGTGAGCGAGAGAGTCGCAAGAAGAAAGTCATAAAGCTCATGCTGCTACTCTTATGGATGTGCTACTATGTTGATCCAGGCTACAAAGAACTTTATGGGAATTTCAACTACCATATCATTTTAAAATAGTGGTAACAGCAGAGAGATCCAGACTTTTGTATGACACAGGTTAATATTAGACAGGCCTTTATTCCTAAGAAGGCTGATGTGGCAGTGACGTAGTTGGATGTGAGGAAGAACTACAAGCAGCTGTTCAGCTTTGGGTTTCTAGTCTCTGCCTCTGGGCTGCCAGGGGGGCGATGAGCTGGAGATGCCATTCAAAACACAACTTCCTTGTTCTCTTCGCTTGTATTGCAGACTTGCTGTTTCTAGTGAAAGTGTTTTAGCTGACTCGGATATTCAGCCGTATTTATTGGAGCCAGAGTATACAGCCGAAGAAATGCAGCGGAGAGAGGCCGAGGTGCAATGCATCCTGGTACATGTAGGCACTGCTGGGACAGCTCAGCGAGCAGCAGTTTTCTCAGTCAATATAGCACACCCTTTGGAATGTATTGCTTCAATTGACTACATTTACCATCACCAATAATTGGACACCCACATAAGAGATGACACATTTTCCCTTTAAAGATGAAGTAGGAGAGATTGGAGCAAATATGATTTAAAAAAAGTTATTTTTATAAAACGGTCACTATATCCTGACAGTAGTACATGAGACAGGGAATCTGAAAAACATCATGTTCCTCTGTGTCCTCCGGTGCTCCTAATGGCATCTGCAATATTTCACAGACCAGAAGAAAACAAGCAGGAAGAGCTGATCTGTAGTCTGCCGTCAACAGGGAAGCGTTCCTATTGGCTGTGCACCGCCCACCAGCTGGAGCACAGCCAATAGGAACGCTCTCTCTCTGAAATGACCTGTGATTGGTCAAAGTCTCCCGTCACGGGCTAGATGCTCTAAAGCCTGAAAACAGAGCCATGAGGAGGAGCAGCAGTCTAGTTATCTCTCAGAACACTTGAATTACAATATGCTGAAAGGTTATTATGGAATTTTTGCCCAATGATGCTAAAAATATACTGACTACTGAAGCTTTAACTGGGAGAATGCCCTTCTTGAAATTGACTTGACTCGATTAGCTAAAAAGAAGACGTGTCACTTCCAACAGGAACTACAAAACCACTGTGATTGTACGGTGGTGTTATAGTTAAGTCTTCCCTCACAAACGATCTGTAGCTTAGTTGAGTACGGACACCAGCTCGCAGAGAGCACTCAAACCTGGCAACCACCAAGTTTCATCAGCAACAGCTGATATGACCTGCTGCCAAGCTGTTTACTAACACGCCATCACTTATTACTGTGAGTGGGTTGGCATTCCATATCTGTGCACCACTATGTCTCAGGGAATAATGGTCATAATAATGATAATGGTTTTACAAAAAGGAGGGTGAAGCTGGGCAACCACAGGTTCTCCTGTAACTCCTTCAGCTCAGACTCCAGCAGAGCTGCAGCGGGAGTTGGAGCGCTCTGTGCCCGGCAGCAGCGGCTCCTCCTCCGGCCAGGAGCAGAGCTTCACCTCGCTGCTCTGCCGGTTCCCGCTGAAACAGATGTGTTCACCGGTGTGCCAGCAGACGGAGAGAGGGACCTGCTTCCTGGAGCCAAAACTGACACCACACTGCCACACAGGAGGCCGTATCGCTGGGCTCGCTGGAGGGAAAGGGAGGCACGAGAGAACCAGAACCAAGACTGAGCGGGGCAGACTGTCAGAGCCTGCTGCAGTAAAATGAGAGGTTTTCTAAAGGGAGTCTGGCAGCTGCAGATCTTTACAACACGAGGCGGTGGTGCTCATGGAAACATTGTCCACAGGGGCCGCCAAAAATCAACACAAAATGAAATTCCTCGCAGTATTTTTTAGAATTCAGTTTGAAGAAGTTACATGTACTAAATGATGAAGTTAATACACAACATCCCGGGGACGGTCCCCCTCCAGTTCTATACTGTTCTCTGGTGTAAAGGTGAAAATGCCCAAAAAATAATCTTAAAAAGAAAAGAAAAGATTTAATTCTACTCTAAACATGTAATCAGTCCTGTATGAGCGTTACCGTACAGCATCTGTTTCCAGATGTGTCGGGGGAGAGCAGTCAGAGTGGAGCCCAGTTCCAGGGTCGTCCCAGTGAGGTCTGGTCCCAGTGGCAGAACCAGCATCACTCCCAGCAGGCCGGGGAACAGCACACACACCCCAACCCCAGCCAGACAGAAGTCTTCCAGGTAACACACACACACACACACACACACACACACACACACACACTGAGCGTGTTCTAGCTGCTGGCTGCTGACCATCACACACAGATATGTGAAATGTCTGGACCCCCCCCTCCCTGTGTCTCTGCAGGACATGTTACCCATGGCTGGAGATCCCACCCAGGGAACAGCCAACTACAACATTGAGGACTTCGCTGACCTCGGCATGTTCCCACCCTTCTCTGAGTAATACCACCCCCTTTCTCCACCCCTCTCCCTCTCAGAACTGGACTGATGTTTGCGTTCATCTGTCATGTTGTCTCATTTTTCTATATTGCTGGATCACCACCACACAGCTGACGTGCAGCACGGTGAATGTCTGGGTGCACTCGTCATTCGCACACATACAAACACACAGTTCCCTAATGTGTGGGCTCCAACGCCTGCAATATGTATCTGTGAACATACACATACCTCATGTTTGCATAGAGGAACCCCCGCCGACAGATGGAGGGCGCATCAATCAGGCCGGTATCGGCACTTTGTGTCTGTCGTCACATCGAGAGACAAACGGTTCCGTCTGTTTGGCTCCCTGCAGTCAGCGGCAGCACGGCCAGAGGAGGTCAGTCAGGTGGTCAGAGACTAGGATCGGGATTATTATACAACATTTTACATTTCCTCTTTCAGAAGTTTCCACCAAAATTGTCCTCACGCAACATCCACACAAAATATACGACTGTGCCAACTGCACATATGCTACACCCGATGATGTACGGAGCTGCATGCGTGGCTGCTGTCGTCTGCATCCACACCTGTTGGAGTATATCCCGTCTCCTTATCAGGACGGAATGATGACAAAAGAACGGAGGAACGTTTTTGTAGTTACGAGTCCTTCTGCTCTCAGCGACAAAGGGAGAAGCTCTGTCATGCAGTGAGCTCCTCACCTGCTACATAGCATTAACGCAGCTAGTGCAGTCCACGTCGCCTGTGACACCAGTACAACCAGTCCCTCAACAGGGTGGACACAAAGTACCGTCTTAATGTCCGAGCACAGATTTCATTATGTCCTAGTTGTTTAATGCAAACCTTTTGATATGATACATGTTGTTGGACAACCGAAGCACGCTGCAGTAAATTGAACCTAAATATTCATTTATGGACTTAACAGGACATATTGTATTAGATCATTTAACAGTTCAGTCTTAGTGGTGTTGATGTGGAGTTCACTCTGAGTTCTACTGCACACAATCTTCACATTTCATTTAACTGTAAAAGCAACAAGTACAACCATCAATCATATCTTATCATATCTTATGTGTACTACTCAAGACAAGTTGACCAGAGTTTTCAGAGTCCTCGCTCGACTGTGATAGTTACTGAGGAAAACACATTGGCTTACTCTGTGCAAATTGAAAATTGCTTTTTTTTTGTAAAAGAAGACATTGAGAGAACAGGCACCGTACCTCTCTGTCTATAGAGCTACAGGTGAGAGAGCAGCACATCCTCACACGCTGCTGTCGGTCCCACACACCAACACTTGTGTTGCATTCACACCAAGAGACAAGCAAATTTTCGCCTCTCTTTACTTGTGCGAGTTGGACCGCCGGTATCATTCTTGTTCATTCACGCTAGACACGCCAGAGAGGAGAAGGAGGAGAAGGAGGAGGAGGAGGAAGAGGAGGAGGAGGAGGAGGACAACTTTTCTTTCCTCCATTTCCTCCATCAACCGTGGAAGAAATAACCACTGTTGCTGCTTTGTACATGTTGTGGAAGTCCCAGATATGTCAGAAAACGCAACGTCGTCGTGTCTGGGTTCATAACGTCACCCGGTGGCGAGCTGTATTCACATACAGCGCCATTGCACTGACTGTATCTAGCAGACACACTACTGCGGTATGAACCCAAAATAAACAGATTAGGCTGTGATTTAATATCAATAAACGGATCAAAATGATACCGAAATAACGACATAATGATGCCGATTTGTAAAAAGTCTGAATTCATGCTTTGTTCTTGCCGCAAGACGACAAGAAAACAACTTTTAAAATGCTTGTTTTCTGAATGCAGTTTGGATGGATCAGTGCCAGGCTATGCAGCTGCTCCATCAACACTCAACATAAAATCATCGAGGCATAAATATGGCAGCGACGTTGTTGTTTGTACCTTAGACAGTCTGTAGGTTATACACATACATTTATACACAAGGTCTCTGTACAGAGATGATATACTGTCGTAGCTCTGGGTGTCCTCCTTTTCTGATTCAACAACGTCAGGACGTCAGTGACGACAGGAGGTCAATCTCAACGCTGATGGGCTTTCTCAACACAGCGTCGCACAAATTTCTCAATCAGGTTGAAATATTTCAGTGACACGTCATTCACGTCTATTCGCCTCTTTGCGTTGACTTTGTATGTAATCCCGCCGCACGAAAAGTTGACTTCACTCTTGGTGTGAACGCACCGTTACTGTTAATGCGTGTGCATCGCCAGTCCCTTTACCTCCAAGCGTAATTATATTGTAGAGCCAGGACACAAGAAACAACAATGTGGCAATATCACGCCTCTGGGTCATACAGTTGACCTGCTGGTGTCATCAGTCATCAGGCCGGCACAGCTCACATGTAGCGCTACTGGACAGACTGTCACACAGAGGCTGCGCTGTTAGTGCTATTAGGAGATATTATTATTAGTGTCAAATTAAGGACAGAGCAAGTCTGGTTTATGTTCAGCCAAAGTTCAACAGTCATGTGCACATCATTTCACTATGATGAGACCAACAGGACCAATAAAGCAGCAGCTGACCGATCACCTCCTCTGGTACGACCTGCAGTGATTGCAGAGAGCATAAGTGGACGGCAGTATTGATGTACATGTACCAGTCCCAACACGACACGCTCCCACATACACACAGTAAGATTTCTGTGCGCGTTGAAGATGTCCACCTCCATCTGCCCGGGCGCAGCCTCGTGCACACCATCGCTGCCAAACAGCAGCAGGAGAGGAGAAGCTCTTCCTCTCCCTCCTGCCGCTGTCCTCACTCTCTCTCTCTCCATCAACCTTATTGTGTAAAACTAAATGTAGTGATGTCCAGAACTCTAGACAAAAACCTGATGCGTTATAGAAGGATTCTATGTATAAATTCAAATCTTAATTCAAAAAAAAAAAAAAAACTCATTGCAGACAGTTGCTAAGCTAAAAGGCTTAAAGTGCACTTCATGAAGCTAACTGCTAATCTCACCAGCCTGCTTTAAAAGGGAAAAACCGCCATACCGTCCAAGCAAAGCGCAGTATTTACTAGTGTATTTGGTGTTCTTCAGCTCTGGCTACTTGACTTTATTACTTTATAATCTTTTCAACTATTAAGAGACTGAATAATACTTTCTAGCGGGGGAGCTTTTACATGATAGATTGTATAATGTCTCTGACAGACGGATGGGAGAACCTTGAACAGACATCAGAGTCCTTTTGCTAAAGATCTCAAATTGATGTTTCTTTTTTGTAAATAATGCGATTTTTATGTCGACTCGTGTTACTTTCACACAGTACATGTTTTTTGTGTAGGTTTTAATGATATTGTGTGCAATGTGAGTACATATTTAACTATCGGTATTTAGTTTAGTCTGTTAATTGTACATTGAGTTCTAGACCTGTATAAATTGTGTAAATGTGACCCATTATTTTTGTGTAACAAATTGTGCTTGTGACAATAAATTCTTATTGGTTACGTGGCTTCCATTCAACGTTTTAGTCTTCCATTATTCAGGCGAGCTTCACCTTCACGTCTGGGACAAAATGATTTTGATCTTTGGTGTTCAAATTGTAACTGTTATACTATGATAGTATAACATTTCTGTTTTATGAGTTCTCTTACTGGTAACACTTTCTATGATGTCTATAATGCATTATAAACACACTTATAATGTGTTGAACTGCTTAAAGTAATGTATCATTATAGTTATAAGCACTCAAAAATATTCATAATGCTTTATAACAATAACCATAACACATTATAAAGCATTTCATAATGACTTTATCATTATTTTAGTAATTCATTTTCTTTTTTAAATTAAGTATAATACTTCATAAATGTTGGTGACTCACTTATAATGTGATTATAAGTTACACTTAAGTGGTCATTGTTAAAAAATATTAAAGGGACTATTTTTCAGCTGCACTGCTCCCAGGCTCTGGAACTCACTCCCTCCCCACATCTGGCAGTCTGACACTGTTACTACATTCAAAACCCACCTCAAACTCACCTGTTCACTGGCCTATTCTCTGTAGTTTCCATCAGTCCATCAGTGTCTGCATAAATGTGTCTTTGTCATGTCTGGCTGTTTTTATCTGTTTGAGTTTAATTTTATCGTTGTAAGGTGTCCTTGGGTGTCTTGAAAGGCGCTACCAAATAAAATGTATTTTTTATTATTATTATTATCATAAGATACAATGATGCGTCCTGAAGCTAGAACTAGTGACATACCTCAGGGCTGAAGCAAACCTGTAAATAGTTTCCCCAAAATCAATGAGTCAGAAAAAAACCAGCAACTAAGATTGTTTTTACTAAAGCGTTTTTTTGATGCCATGGAAAAACAGGACTGTATCCTGAACAGACGGCCCAGTGGGAATTTTAATTTCTTTGTGAGAAAGTCAATGAAGTGGGAAACCAAATATAGTCCAACAACATGTTGTCCTGCTCCTCTCTCCGTCTCACACATTCTCAGTCTGTTACACACAGTTTTCATTAGTGACTTCACCTAATCTCACATCCAAAATGCACACTAAAATAACACTACTGACCAATACATGTATTATGACACTGCCGTACTCTACATACACTACTCAATAGTGATAACTGTTACAGCCTATTGATACTACATTGCCCTCCTCACACAATGGTGTACAAATAACTATCGGTTTAAAGGGACTGTTTGTAAGAATCAGAAATGTCTTGTTAACAGCATCACCTGTGGCCGTGAAGTCATGGAAAATCAGCGTCCTGTTACTCGCGCTTGTGCTCGGTCTACATAGACATGAAGGAGCATCGCTCAAAACACGAGGCGACACACGTCAGCTAAAAGCACAATATCACTCTAGATTTCAGCTGCTTGGCAGTAATGTTAGCTGACCAGACCAAGGTCTCTCCATGAACCATGGGCAGGGGTCTGCTACATGCATCTCTTCAGCTCCTCTCCAGCGGCTCCCTGTGGATTTTTAAAAAATTAGTGGAAATGAATAACTGTTTTTTGTTTACATTTTCGTTTTGAATTATCATTGTTGTAGGTCTATGGTACGACGGTACAACGGAGTATTAGGACCACATTGAGAAAAAAAAATAAATCTGAGATTCCGAGAATAAAGTCATAATATTACGAAAATAAACTCATAGGTTCACGGAAAAAAAGTCGTAATATTATGAGAACAAAGTCATAATATTATAAAGTAGTAATTTTACTTGTTATTTTCTTTTTTTCTCGTAAAGTTAAAACTTTATTTTCGTAATATTTTGACTTTTTTTCATGTAAAGTTTTTTCTCTAAATATTCTGACTATTGTGTAAATCTCTGATGTTTTTTCCCTCAATGTGGCCCTAATACTCTGTAGTACATTTGCTCTTGGGCCATCACTGCATTAGACTTATATACTATATATATACTGTATATATACTGTATATACTTAGACTATAAACTGTCTTACCTTCATCACAATGCTCAAATGTTTTGCGGCTCCAGACAGATTTTTATTTTATTTGCCTAAAATGTCTCTTTTGATAGTAAAGATTGCTGACCCCTGAACCCGGGTCAGATAACCCTGGTCCAACCCTGGTCATTGGTGTGAAAGGGGTATTAGCGAGGCCAAACCAAGAGGTGTGACCATGAAGTCATATGATTGGACTGGTTTTAGTGATGTCACTATGCACCATTGGTGCTGCATGGATCAACGTAGGGAAACCGTGTTCTAGCCATCTGGCACTTTACTGAACCTGATGTGTTCATGGAGAAATAAGAGAGTATGAGCATTATGAATCTGGACTGAAGCTCCACCTCATGTGTCGCAAATAAAGAGGAAGAATTAGAGGCATGGTCTTGTTCTCACGGGAGGATGTTTACTGTGTGGTCACTACATTTCTAATGAGGAAGAGCTGATCAAATACTGACTGCTGTTTGAACATTTGCAGTACCTGTTGAACCAGAGTTTCTGGTCAAAAATCCATCCATTGACAATGTATTAACATCAATAATGTGATGGATTGTTGTGAAAGGCCTTTTATTAATGGTTTAATAATTGACTTGTTAATTGTAGCTGATGCTGTCGGTTGTCTAGCGAGGACAGTCTCTAACAGTTAAACCCTACAGAGTCAGTTGTCCTCCTTTATTGATGGGGAGTTCTGTGGATGTGAGGAAGACACTGAGCTGCTGTCAGGGTCAAATATACAGCAGCTTCTTCTTTACCATACATGATCAAATTGAGCTGTAATTTAGAAAGAATGTTTCCATCAATCATATAAATCACTAAATCACTAAACTCATAACTCATAACTGCAGTCAGAGTCAGACCCTGAACATGTTGCCATGCAGACAGACTTATTATGGATGTAAACATACTGTATGAACAGAAGTAACACGTTTGGGCATGCATGCTTTCTCTTTCTTTTCTGAAGCATCTTTATATACAGTATATATATATATATATATATATATACTGTATATATATACAACAATTAATTAATTAACAATTAATGCTCTGGATATTGAATAGTGAACCTTTAAAGGAACTTAGTCCCCAAGATTTAAAAAGACCAGATTAAAACAAGGAAAAGGAAATGAGAGAATCACATCTTGCATATTATTTTCATACAGTCATATAAGAAATTGGGATTCATGTTTAATATGAGTGGACAGTGACAACCATTTCGTTTCACTTTATTTTTAATTCATTATTTATTTTGAACATGTAACAAATACCTCAGTAAAAAACAAAACAAGAATAACTAATAAAATGAACAGTGAACAATCAATTAATAAATAATCAACATAAATAAATATTACATGTCCCAATAGAAGTTGGAAGAAGTTTATGGTCCTACCCCTTCTCCATAACTCCAACAGTTAACTCAATATTTATCATATATTCCTTTTTAATTTCAATTCCATCCTTGGTAATGAAGTGATATTTTTCACTGGTTGTCCACGTAAGGTCAGATGATCTTTTATTATATGTTGATGTAAAGTGTTCCAGCAGCAGGAGGACCTGTGGTGTCTCTCTTTCACACATCGCGGGTGAAGCAGCCTGTCATTGAAAGACATTTAACAACACACGGGGGAAGCAGCACCTTTTGTAGTCCATCTTCAGAACATTGTAGTTTCACTGCAGCAGACCTGCGTCACTAACATCCGCCGCCGTTGCATCATAATTACAGAGCTTATAGTGACCTCATGACGGTTTCCATCGAGGTCAAGGAGAAGTGGTTAGGAGAAGACGTTGGTCTCCCTCACGCCTTTGCCAGACTGTCTTGTGTCTGTTAAGCTCTCAAGCCACTTGTTCAAGCCCCGTTTTTGCGACCTGTTGGTGACTTTTTGCCCGGTTTTCCAGACGACGAGGATTTTGCTTAACCCTTGCCTGTACATCTGCCTCACTGTTTGACCTTTTGGATTGTTTGACCTTGGCCTGCCCACTCTTTCTGCTTCTGTCTTGTCCATTGTTTGCTTGAATCCTTGTCATTAAAGTCACTAAAGAGCCTTTTGTGTTGTCTACTTCTGAGTTCTATCCAGGGTGCCTGACACATACAAGGAGTTGTACTCCTTTCAGTAGCCCTCAATGTACTCCATGTACTGACAACACAGATAAAGGCTCTGTTCAGTAATCTATCATTACTGTTATTGTACAACACATGAACATAATGAAAACGTGCTCTGGAAGACAAACTGCTCCGACTGGGAACATAGATGACAAAAAGGGTAAAACTTTGTCTGGATGTTAGTTGTTATCTTTGTTTTTTTTAGCTAAACAGCATCAGTGATGTTGTGGAAAGAGCTCATACACTTTAATGTCCTGTAGCATTTCATCGTCCCACTCAGCCTATATCCGCTCCACGAGCCAAGAAAACTTTTCTAAAGCCTGTCAAGTATGTGTGGAATGCCAAAGCTCGGATCTGTTTTTCTCAAACACAAACTGGCAGCTCTTGGCATCTCTCCTGCTTGGCACTTTCACACCTTTCTTCAGTCTCGGCTCCTTGAACAAACTGGTGGGTGATTTGAAAAGAAATAGTTTCCCACATTCCTTCCTGACATGACATGCACTCCGATTAGCCTCTTAAATTCCCCTCTGACATTTGCTAAGCTCTGCAGCGTTTGTGATGGACTGGCAGGGGAAGGGAGAGAGGAACATTTCATTCTCAGGATGTCTTCATTCTGCATCTACATGCTGCCGACGTCTGGCTCCGCTCCACATCTTCCTGCCTGATTGTCATTAGCTGATAACTGCCGCGATGCTGTTTATTTGAAAAAGTCCCAACTCAAGTGTTGTAAATAGCATTCGAATGGCATCTGGTCTCTTTACAGCGCCTTTGCCTCGGGCCCCGAAACCATCACCGAGACGCTCTGCCGTGCTGCGTGTGTCAGAGTGTGTGTGTGTGTGTGTGTGTGTGTGTGGGTGTGTGTGTGTGTGTGTGTGTGTGTGTGTGTGTGTGTGTGTGTGTGTGTGTGAGATAGTGTTCAATTTGCATAAGCCACTGAAATGTTATGCAGCGAGTGTATGTGT
>CAKAOH010038406.1:0-34425 GCA_916701665.1 Sebastiscus tertius
CCTTCGCCTCCATCTTCTGGCTGAAGAAGAGAGGCCTGATGCCCGGCCTGACCTTCTCCAACGAGCTCATCAGCAGAGACGAGGTGATTATTGATTATAGATCACCAATAATATCAATATTAAGCTGCATTATTGATTATAGATCTGTTTGGTGTTACTGGTTTCACTGTGTGTGTCCTGACTGGTTGGTGTTACTGGTTTCAGGGTCTGCACTGTGACTTCGCCTGTCTGATGTTCAAACACCTGGTGAACAAACCGTCGGCAGAAACCGTCACCAACATCATCAGGAACGCCGTGCAGATCGAGCAGGTCGGTCGACACTAACGGATCCTTGTCATGTTGTTCTGGTTTCTCCCCTTCAGTCAGTTGATGGCTTAACTGGTGTCACTGGTGGTTTGTTTTAAATGGCGTGTTACTGGTTTGATTGTCAGGAGTTCCTGACGGATGCTCTGCCGGTGAAGCTGATCGGGATGAACTGTGATCTGATGAAGCAGTACATCGAGTTTGTAGCCGACAGACTGTTGCTGGAGCTCGGCTTCACAAAGGTAACCACATCCCAACACCACAGCTCCCAGTAGGGAACCAGGTTCAGGTCTAGAGACAAAGAGGGTTACAGGCTGTAACCACATCCCAACACCACAGCTCCCAGTAGGGGACCAGGTTCAGGGTCTGTAGACGAGGAGGTGGTTCAGGTCTGTGATGATGAGACGCGCAGGGGTACTGACCTCAGCCAATGATGGGGGCTGAGTGCTGCTGCAGACGTTCTGATTGGAGGACGTGTAGTTTGCCGACAGAACGACAGCAGCACGAGACAGACGCCGTCTGAACAGACCGCCGCCTCAAACACTGAACTCTGAATGCAGTTCCTCTCTGCCCTGTTCAGACCTGGTATTAAGATGCGTCTCCAGTGGCCACTTGTGATCCGATCTCACTTCCCCGCTCCATATGCAAATAAACACACGGCTAATACAGCAGACGTTTACCGAATACTACAGGAATGTCAGTAATATCATGGATACATGGTACATTTTTTATTAACATTATAACATCAAAATAAAATGTTATTGGACCTTCGCGGCACCACTCTTTGCCAGGAAACCAGGTGTTCACACCTGTACTTGGAGCTGTCCACTTGTGATCTGATCACTGAGGATGCATGTTAATACCAGGCCTCTGACAGAACAAACCAACCAGTCTACATGTTGAGATGTTCCTCTTTAACCCAGAACAAACTGACCTGGGTTCTGCTGCGTTGTCTCTGCAGATCTACCGGGTGGAGAACCCCTTCGACTTCATGGAGAACATCTCTCTGGAGGGGAAGACCAACTTCTTTGAGAAGCGCGTGGGTGAGTACCAGAGGATGGGCGTGATGTCCGGCACCACGGACAACACCTTCAGAATGGACGCCGACTTCTGAGGACAGAGGTGGAGCGAGCCACACTCAGTCACACATCTCACACTGCAAACACTCTAAAGACTCTGATTCAACCCGGACCAGTCGTGGGTTAACCAGCGATAGACTCTGAGCTAGTGCATGCTGGGATTGGCTTTTACTCAAATACTGCAGATAAATACACCGACTGCCGCTTCACCGCCATGAAATGAGACTTTTGCCAAGAATTCAGAGCGCTGCTGCCGCTTGTGTATTTGTAAATAACTGTTTTATCGGCATTTCTTTTTACATGTAAAGATTTATTTATACATATATTGGTACTTTTAGATCAGTGATGTGTTACGGTACTTAAATGTGTACAGGAAAGTTATTTTAGGGATTTTGGTTTTGTAATAAAAGTTACATAAACATAAATCTGGTTTTGCTTTTCTTTACAAAAGCAGCTGATGAATGAAGAATATTGGAGGATAATTATATTCTGCATCTATAATTATTAGGGCTGTCAAAGTTAATGCAAATTCGTTTTAATTTCTTAACACAGCTTGTGATTTTTAGGTTGTAGCAGCTCAGTTTTAAAGCTAGAGACGAGATACTGGTATCATATGAAACTAGAAAACCTAATACATTTGTACAAACCATGTCAGACTAGCTTTAGCGAAGGAGGTTAAATAACGCTATAAACTTGCGCTAAATTTTGGCGAGGAAAAACTGGCATGTCAATTTTCAAAGGGGTCCTTTGACCTCTGACCTCCAGATCAGTGAATTAAATGGGTACCCACGAGTCTCCCCTTTACAGACATGCCCACTTTATGATAATCTATGAGGACAATAATTATAAAAATAAAATGGAAAAAAGATAATACTAATATTTTGAATGGGATGGAAAATGAAGACGAATATTATAAAAATAAAATAGAAAAGAAGATAATAATAATAATTTAAATGGCATGGAAAGTGAAGACAAAAATTATAAAAATAAAATGGAAAAGATAATAATAAATAATTTAAATAGCATGGAAAGTGAAGATGGAAATTATAAAAATAAAATAGAAAACATAATTTAAATAGAATGGAAAATGAAGACTAAAATAAAATAGAGAAAATAATAATAATTTAAATAGAATGGAAAATAAAGACAAAATTTCTAAAAATAAAATAGAAAATAAGATAATTATTATTTAAATGGAATGTAAAATGAAGATTAAAATTCTAAAAATAAAAGAAAAAAGATACTACTACTACTACTAATAATAATAATAACTTACTTTGCCATGTTATGATTTGATTATTTTTTTCATGCTAAATGCACCTGTGAGGGTTTCTGTATTTGTCATTGTTTTGTTAATTGATTTCCAATAATAAAAATATACATATATTTCCATAAAGAAGCATATTCGTCCACTCCCATGTTGATAAGAGTAATAAATACTTAACAAATCTCACTTTAAGGTACATTTTGGATAGATAAAAAAATGCGATTAAATATTTTAATCGATTGTCAGCCCTAATGATGATGTAACACTTGAATAAAAATATTTTAAATATTTTTTTGGTACAGGAAGACAACGGAGTAGAAGCGCTGCTGGGTCTTTGTGGTAATCTCACACAGGTGCTGTTTCAGGTGTTCTATGTTTATTCAACCTGGTGAAGGGCTCACTGTATGGGTGGAATATGATCACATAAAAGTACAAATGTTTTTGAAGTCTCCTTAAAAAAATAACCCGAGGCACACTGTAGAGTTTGTACAACATTAAAATGCCTTTATTCTACATGGCAATAATTGTTTAAAACAAACACAGTTTTAAAAAATTGAACAGAAGGCGGGGTCTAACCTGTACGACCGCAGCAACAGGAAGTTTGCTCAGCTAAAGGGCAAACATTGACCAAACTTTTATTGCCAGTTATGATCCTTTGTCATTATGAACCTGCAAACTCACAGTTTCAGCAGAAATAGGTTTTAATCAAAGCCGTGTGGTCAAGCAACGGGACTTTTACCCAGGAGACCGATGTTCGTGTGAATTATGTAGGCTACATTTTACTTTCTCAACGTACTATACTATGACTTTTTTGACATACTATACTATAAGTTGTAAAAAAAAGTGATTGTATAGTATGTCGAAAACTATGACTTTTTTAAAGACTTTTTTCGATATAGTATAGTATGACTTTTTTTTTTACTTTTTTCAACGTACTATACTAGGACTTTTTAGTCCTAGTATAGTACGTCAAACTATACTTATACTATGACTTTTTTCACAACTTTTTTACGACATAATATACAATGACTTTTTTCCGACTTTTTTCGACATACAATGTCTTTTTAGTCATAGTATAGTATGCCGAAAACTGACTTTATTACAACTTTATGTGACATGCTATACTATGACTTTTTTCACAACATTTTCCGACCTACTGTACTATGACTTTTTTTGATATAGTATATAGTATACTTTTTTGACAACTTTTTTGGACACATTTGAAGCACTGATGTGGATTGAACATTCATTTACTGATGACGTATACAGGGGGGCGGTGAACACTTCCCACTTTTTGTCAGTCAAACAGCTGGCAAGAATACAGCAATTAAAAAAATAATGGAGCCAAGAACCAGGTGTGGACGGGCCTGTGGCACACGAGCCATTCCCTGGACCTGACTGCTCTGACTGTGTACAGGTACGGATGAGGTGAACTGTACTATAACTTTTTAGTGATAATATAGTATGTCGAAAAAAGTCATACAGTATGTCGCAAAAAAGTCATAGTATGTTGAAAACTGACTTATTTTACGACTTTTTTGGACACACTATACTATAACTTTTATCAACATAGTATACTATGACTTTTTTTTTACCTTTTTTCGACATATTATACTATAACTTTTTTTTTTTTTACATTTTCCGACATACTACTATGACATTTTAGTCATACTACACTATGACTTTTTTTAAAGAAAAGTCATGAAAAAAGTCATGGTATAGTTTGTCGAAAAAAGTCGTACAGTTGATCATCAAAGTTACACAGTTGTCAGTTCAGATGACGTTAAATCCAGTAGGAGTCCGTGAACTACAGAATCCCACTGTGCGCCCTCGCAATGATTAAAATCACACAAACTTTAGCATACAACCTCTTTGGACAAATATATATTTATTGAACATAAACACACTTTCATTCATACATACACATATTTTCGTGTGTGTGTGTGTGTGTGTGTGTGTGTGTGTGTGTGTGTGTGTGTGTGTGTGTGTGTGTGTGTGTGTGTGTGTGTGTGTGTGTGTGTGTGTGTGTACAGTATGTATGAAAACACATATGAAAGTATATTTTCATACATACAGACTTTCATAGAAACATACTTTCATAAACACCTTTATGTGTATCTATGAAGAAAAGTATGAGGGTATCAACAGAAGAACTTCACCTGGTCTCTGAAAGGTTCACATGGTTAGTTTATTGAGCTGTTCACAAAGTGCATTAACAGGAACAACAATTAGAGAAGCACAAACAGTACATCAGTTAATATTTAATATGTTTCTGGATGGTAACTTTGTTCAGACATTTTCGGTTATAAAAAAAGATTTTACGCCATAGCTTTAAAGTTAGAATATTTAAAGACATGTTAGTGATCAAAATCCTTGATAACCCTTTCGAAGACTTTACGGCCTGCAAAACGATCAAATACACCAGTTTGTTTGACCTTCGTGTTCGTTAATTTTACTGACACTGTTCTGTGATTATAAAGGATGTGATGTAGTTATTGAACGATTATAAATATATACATTTTACAACCTGAATACAATCAGCGATGCGCCAGGTTTTTAGAGGATCTTGACGTCCAGCAGCGTGACGTCACCCAGCACCTCCAGCTGGGTGATGCGGCTCAGGTCTTGGGCTCGGTGTTTGAAGTCCAGCTGGTGGAGCCCGTTGACGGCGACTTTGAACTGCTGAGAGTCACACAGGATGATCATCTGCAGAGGAAACACACCGTCATCAGGATTATTATAATAATGTTTATTCATATAGCACTAATGAAAACCAAAAATTACAAAGTGCTTTACGGGAAAAAAAATCGAAAATCATATTCACAGTTTTACCTACTGTTTTTATATATTTTTTCAGCTATATATATTTGGGTTACAAATTATTTAATGTGTGTGATATATATATATATATATATATATATAGATATAGATATATATACATATATATATATAGATCTATATATCTATATCTATCTATATATATCTATATATATAGATATAGATATATATAGATATATATCTATATCTATATATATATATACACACATACATACTGTACCTACACATATGATGATCAGTTTTCTGTCTGATCGTGACGACAGAACAGACAGGAAGTGCTACATCATGGTGAAGAAGACTAAAGACCTTTTAAATCAAGTTGAGAATAGAAACAGGTGTAGCTGGTTGTCTGGTGGTGTTGTACCTCAAAGTATTGTCCCGGACTGAAGGGGAAGGAGGAGGCCAGCTTTCTCTCCTCGGAGCCCCAGCACTCAGACCGGAAGGAGTTTCTGACGAAGACCTCTTCCTTTAGACGAGGGTTCAGATGAAGAGCGATGTCGCTGCTGCCAGACACTCGCAGGTTCACACCGAAACTGGAACACAGAAAATGATGAAAACATGTTGAAATGACAGCAGAGAAACAAACACCTGATTCTGGTTCTAAACACAGAAATATTAAAATGTTTGATGCTTATCATGTTAAATAATGTTTACCTCTCTGCGTTGTGATTGGTTTCTCCTTTAACAGTGATGCTGCGTCCAACACTCAGTCCTTTAACCAGCTCACCTCTGAAGGGAACACTCTGGAAATACAAGACATCAAGCACTACGTGAAGAAGCAGCTTCAGATCAGCTGAATAAGGAGAATAACTAAAGCATTGAAGACGGTCACTATCAGTACTTCTTGTTTAGATTCTTGCTCATAATGTTTTTCATGTAAAAATGTTAAAAACATCTTAAAAATATGTCAATATAATATCTAAAATAATGTACCTGTGACTTTGGATCACATGACCACACATTTACAATATAAACCTGAACAACATCAACTATGGAAGCCCATAGGTGACTTTACTAAAATGACAAAGTTAATTTGAAAATGTTATTCCACAAAAGCATTATAGTTTTCCACGTGTATGTGTTATTTGAGTAAAAATGAAAATGAAATAATCCAATTTGCATTTTCACATACTCGTATGACCATATTAAAATGAAAATGAAAAAGCTGTTTTGACATTGAATTTTCAAAAGCGTACCCCACGGTACAGTAATCAAATGTTAATATGCAAATGTGATATAAACAATAACCTGATTGTCCATTTATGCAAGCATTATTGAGGTCACAATTGAAATGAAATTTTCAACATACATTTTAAAACGAGAACTTGAATAAACCTTAAATATTCATATGTGAAAAATCATAATGCTATGGTGGGATTACATTTTCAAGTTTACAAGTCTCCTGTGGGCTTCCATAATCAACCATCATGCAACAGTAAAACTCACCAAGTCGCCTGAAGAGGAGATTATTGGCTGTAACATGAACAAACAAAACAATTATTAAAATTAATTTAAAAAAAACAGTAAAAAGTATATAAAAATCTGTAATACTATAATATTCTCTGTTGAAAATACTTCATTCTTTACTACACATCTTAATGCGTATAATCTCATTTTATTATTTTAAATTTTGGTACTTATTCCTTTACATATATGTGTGTGTGTATTGTAACATTATGTTTATAATGTACATGTTACGTACTCTTTTATTTCCATCTTCTTACATTTCTTTATGTTTATATAAGAGCAACTGTAACGCCCAAATCTCCCGCCGGGGATCTCACTTGTGGTGTGCCACAGGGCTCAATTTTAGATCCTCTGTTGTTTTCTGTATACTTGATTCTCCTTGTGGAAAATAGAATATAAATATAATATGCATTTTTATTTTTATGCTGATAACACCCAGTATGTACCTACACAAAACACCTGGCGACAATTTGAGCTTTAAAATGTGAAATATTACAACAAACTGTCAAAGATTTATAATGAAATTAAAGTAAACAAATGCTCACATTTAGGAGGCCGTGACCTCCACATGTTTGGGGTTTTATTTGATCAATGTTGACTAATAATGTCATTGATCAATTCTCTGTATATTGATTGATATTTCATCTCTGATGGCAGAAAATGTGAAAATGAAACTTAAAAGAACAAACTAACTGTCTGAGGAGGTTTCTGATTCGTCTCTGGTTGCTCCTGTTTGGTCAGACTGGCTGTAGAAGAAACTTCGCTCTAAAAACAACAGCAGCAGCAACACAACATCTCTTTCATCTTCATCACAAGTTGTATCACATGAAGAAAATAACCACAAACTTTGCTTTTGAAAAGGACTCACGGGGCTCACGGGGAGGATGCCGACAGCTTGAACTTTGACCTTTCCAGATATGCACAGGGTGTCGACTCGATCCAGCTCCACTCTGTGTTTATACTCCAACACGTGACTTCCGTTCACCGCCACCTGCAGCAAGACACTTTGCTCAGGTAAAAAAGTATAAGCAGCACTACCACGGTATAAAAATACTCCATTACAAGTAAAAATGTCACTTAAGTAAAAGTACAGAAGTATTATCAGCAAATGTCTCAAAACTATCAGAAGTGAAAGAACTCATTAGGCAGAATGACTCCTTTCATAGTGTTTTATTATTATAGATTCCTATATCATTCTGTTTTTATCACTAATGAGTTCATGTTGTAGTTCATCCATGTGGAGATACTTTGTGTACTACTGGGTAGATTAGTACTGACTCATATTATGAGCACATCGTGTGTTTTTATATGTAAAAAGTAACTAGTAACTACGGGCAAAGTTAACGCAACAAATATACAAATTTGTTTTAATGCCACTAATTTCTTCAACACATAACGCAACTTGTGATTTTTACTGGTAGATACTGGAGATCCTGGTATCATATGAAACTATAAACCTAACGAATCCATCGGTACCAACCAGGTCATACCAGCTTGTCATGAAGGAGGTTAAATAACGCTCCAAACCTACGCTACATTTTGGCAAGGAAAAACTGTCATGTCCATTTTCAAAGGGGTCCCTTGACCTCTGACCTCCAGATGTGCGAATGTAAATGGGTTCTATGGGCACCCACGAGTCTCCCCTTTACAGACATGCCCACTTTATGATAATCACATGCAGTTTGGGGCAAGTCTTAGTCAAGTCAGCACACTGACACACTGACAGCTGTTGTTGCCTGTTGGGCTGCAGTTTGCCATGTTATGATTGGAGCATATTGTTTTATGTTAAATGCAGTACCTGAGAGGGTTTCTGGATCAATACCTGTCATTGATTTGTGTTGTTAATTGATTTACAATAATAAATCTATACATACATTTACATAAAGCAGCATATTTGTCCACTCCCATGTTGATAAGAGGATTAAATACTTGATAAATCTCCCTTTAAGGAACATTTTGAACAGATAAAAAATGTGTGATTAATTTGCGATTAAATATTCTAATTGATTGACAGCCCTAGGTGTAGTACATGAGATACCTTGTGTACTAATGGGTAGATTAGTATTGCATCATATTATATGAGCACATCATGTGTTTTTAAATGTAAAAAGTAGTAGCTGTCAGATAAATGTAGTCCAGTGCAGTAAAAAGTACAATATTTACCTTTAAGATGTAGTGGAGTAGAAGTATAAAGTTGCAAAAAATGGAAGTAAAGTACCTCAAAACTGTACTTATGTAAAGTTCTTAGTTACATTATAACACCGCTGAAATATGACTTGATGAACATATAAAAAAGTCTTGATGTTATATGTGATATAGCTGTAATGTGTGAGGACCATCACCTTAAACATGTCTTTCAGGACGAGGACGATGAGCTCGAACGTCTCCCCGACAGTGAAGGGCTTCACGTACAGGATCTCCTCTCGGCCCCAGCGCTCCACCTGCAGCGAGTTGCAGACGATACACGACTTCTTGAACCTTGGGTTGAAGTGAAACGCCACGTCGGCCCTCGGCGTCACGCTGCTGCCACACGTGAAGTCGACCTGGAACCTGCGACAAAAGGGACGACAGGTGAGTCTTTAAGAGGCGAAATAGTACAAAAATAAACTGAATACTCTTGATGTTTCTGTGTATCGTTTCAGACGGACATGTTTGATTTGGACTCTAGTGGATCAAGCAGGTTTTATACGGTCTGTATTTTGTGTTGTGAATCCTCACCTGTCAGCATCAGATGGCACTGAGCCCTGAATGAGAACCATCTCTCCCGGCAGCAAACCGCCCTGGATCGTCCCAGCGAAGGGGATCGCCTTGTGGGGAAAGAAAGTAAAGTAAGTAAAAGTAAAAGTCAGTAATATTCAGGATACAAAACTAAACATATGGAAACATCTGACAAGAGCCAAGGAGGTTCAGGAGAAAAACATTATTTATAAAGTGTTGTTAATTAATTGT
Organism: Sebastiscus tertius; assembly: GCA_916701665.1. Classification (NCBI taxonomy): domain Eukaryota; kingdom Metazoa; phylum Chordata; class Actinopteri; order Perciformes; family Sebastidae; genus Sebastiscus; species Sebastiscus tertius. The sequence goes on from CAKAOH010038406.1 coordinate 9,904, forward strand.
GAAAATAATCTGCAGATTAATTGATAATGAAAATAATCTGCTACATTTCAGAGGTAAATATTGTTCTTTTTACTCAACTACATTTAAATCTGAGAGCTTCAGTTAGTTTGCAGATTGAGGATACACTATTTTCCATCTGAGTTGATTTTTGAGGCATTATTCTTTCACATTTTACAATAAAAACATGAGAAAAGATCATTAAAATACTGATTCAACACTTTAAAAAGGGTCATTCTTCACAATATATATTTATATTTTTGATACTTACACATTTAGAAATATTATAAAAGCCTGAATGCTGGACTTTTACTTGTAATGGAATATTTCTAGTGTGGTAACACTGCATTACTTTTACTTCAGTAAATTACTTTTTAAGACCAGTAAAATGTGCTATAATCAGACAACAGATTAAGATTGTATTAAGTTTTATCTAAAGTCAAAGTTGTTGTAGTTATGGTCTCTACATTTCAATAGCAGGGATAAAACCGACCGGGCTACGACAGAAAGCAGCCTACAAAACCTGGTTTCTTTTATGAAAACCAAACTCCATTAGAAATTATGAACATTTAATATTTCATCAAGTGTTTTCAAAAACTAATTAGCTAAATTACTTCACTTAAGTCTGTACACAAACTACAAGGAAGCACTTTTTAATTCGGCGTAAATGAAACACCCAACTAGAATCAAATGCCACTATGAGGTGTAATTAAACACAGTGTCATATACTCGAGCAGTCTGAAACAAAACTTTCATCTCCACATTTTACTGATATTAAGTTATTTAAAAGGATGAGATAAATGCAGAATTCACCAGGAATACTACAAAATGAAGGTAAGTATTTTAGACATGTTATACAAGATAGTGCCACATTAAATATTCATTTATTCAATCATTAATTTCTAATGGAGTTTGGTGTTTCTTTTGACACCAAACTCCATAGAAATTATCAACGTTTTAATATTTCATCGCGTGTATTAAAATACTTATTAGCTAAATTACTTCACCTAAGCTGATAAAGTAAAAAGAGGCACTTTTTAATTCGGCGTACATGAAACACACCCAACTAGAATCGAAAGTAGATTTTAGAAGACTGATAAATGTACTCGACAGAAGCGAGCAATCTGAAACAAAACTTTCAGTGACACATTTTACTGATATTAAGTTATTTTAAAGGAAGAAATAAATGCAGAATTCACCAGGAATACTACAACATTGAGTTAAGTATTTTAGAAATGTTATAAAAGACGTGTTACGTTAAATATTCGTTAATTTGTGCAGCTGATTGAGTGTAAATTGAGCGCTTAGCTTAGATGCTAACTAACTAGCATACTAACTGACTAATCCTCCTTAATAAGTCATTTTAACTTTAATGATTAAATGAAGATGATGGAGAAGGATCATTTAACATGAGATGAACACAGAGGGCATCTTACCGGGTTTAGAAACGTCTGTCTCGGGTTAGAAACCGACATGTTGGAGCAGAAGAGCTGCGACGTGAAGCTACTTTGGACTTTTGTTTACTTCCGTGTTTTACGTCATCACGGTTGTTAGTTACCAGGATGAGGCCGACTTCCGGCTTCGGTAAAGAAACGTTAGGATTAAAAAGCTTTTTCCTTTAATCGAAAAAATAAAATTTAACTAAAAAAACAAATATATATAACAAAATATATAATTTCACTGTTTAAATGTTTTTATTTTATTAAATATTAAATACAGATTGAGTTCCGGTGTGATGACGTAGTTGTCCGCTCCTTTACAGCCTCCAGAGGTTTGGTAGCAGGAGGTCAACTGAAGTCTTATGATTCTAATAATGATTCATGAACAACCACCTGACTTCATTTATTAGATTACACCACATTTAAAAACAAATTTAATTAAATGAAATGTCCTACATGTGTTTGGAATATTTGTTTAAAAAAAATATGTGGTTTAAAATTAACATTATATAGATTATAATGATCTTTATTGTCATAATCTGGTACAATGAAATAAATTAAACTGAAATTAATTACAAAGCATTGCTGAAAATACAGAAAAACTGAATAGTATGACTTTATTACCCCCCAAAAATGCTAAGAGTTTAAATATACTGCTAGAAAAGCTGGAACTGTAATACTGTCACTTCAATGTACACATTTACAATGGTGAATGCTATAAGTTTTAATAAATAAATCTGTTTACATTCCAGTATTTTTATTACTGTTCTCCAGTCTCCCACAAATATTTTATACATTTCTATCTCTACATTTTAACTTCTGCACTATTTTATATCTTGTGTTTTTACTTGCATGACTTTCTCCTGATATATATTTAATGAGTATTGTTGGATTGAGCCTGAGATGCAAGATTTCCAAAGACTGCTTCTCTGGAATTGTTGTGAATAGGACAATAAATAAATAACTTACAACCATTAGTAAAGAATTTTCCTGTTTTTTTTTTTTAGCCATTCCCTCTGAAATAACGATGCTTTTCAAAAATTATTTTAATGTATTCGCTCCATGTTGGTAAGCTGACACACCAACAGAGAAACATGTTTTTCTATAGTTTAAAGAAACAAAACAGGATGTGGTATTGCTTCCTTATGTTAACTTTTATTGTAATCATTTTATTTCTAATGCATATTTGTGAAATCCAGAATCAGTCATATTTTCTCTCTCCGGCAGGAATAAGTTTACGAGAAAAAAAGTCGTAATATGAGAATAAAGTCATCATATTGTCAAGTAGTAATTTTACTCCCATCCTTCTGAGGTTGCCTTTCTTTCTGATAGACAGTAGGAGCCGTGGATCAAACCGCCAATCTTGTGGTTTAAGGACGACCCGCTCTACCCATGGAGCTACAGCCGCCTCCAATTTAATCCAAATATATAAATGAGTTGTGGTTTTATTTTGGACCGTTGCTCGGCTGGTAAGTTCCTGAAGAAAGTGAATAAGCACGTTAAGCAAAATACTTTAAATATTAAAAGACTATTAAATCTCCTTCGACCTTCCAAGCGGTGTTTAAACCAAACTCTTAAGTAGACATGCAGTAATGAACTGAATTGAGGCTTTTACATAGTTAGATTTGATTTTATTACAAAACTGTACAAATTAAAACAAACTAAAACACGACATATTAGGTTCGTATAAAAACATTCTAATAATGAAAAACAAAAAATATATATATATAAAAAAAACAAAAAAACAACAGGGTTCTGATCCGAGTTCTACCAGGTTACCTGCTGAGTTTAACTCCGTTTTATACATTTTACTCAGTTATCCAGATAATAAACCTGGTGTGTGGACCGAACCCTGGGCTGCAGTGCCTTCACCGTCTCTGCTCTGATTGTCTGAAAAGCTCATTTAGTCTTTCGACCATCTGTGAGCTGAGCGGCCGTCATCCCGAGATTAAAAAAACATGAGTTCTGTACATGTAGTTCTGAGTGGTTCCACTCGTTCAATGAGAACGTTTCTGAGATGTGTGACTGAGTGTGGCTCGCTCCACCTCTTGTCCTCAGAAGTCGGCGTCCATTCTGAAGGTGTTGTCCGTGGTGCCGGACATCACGCCCATCCTCTGGTACTCGCCCACGCGCTTCTCAAAGAAGTTGGTCTTCCCCTCCAGAGAGATGTTCTCCATGAAGTCGAAGGGGTTCTCCACCCGGTAGATCTGCAGAGACAACGCAGCAGAACCCAGGTCAGTTTGTTCTGGGTTAAAGAGGAACATCTCAACATTTGTTCTGTCAGAGAGGAACTCTTCATTCAGAGTTCAGTGTTTGAGGCGGCGGTCTGTTCAGACAGCGTCTGTCTCGTGATGCTGTCGTTCTGTCGGCGAACTACACGTCCTCCAATCAGAACGTCTGCAGCAGCACTCAGCCCCCATCATTGGCTGAGGTCAGTACCCCTGCGCGTCTCATCATCACAGACCTGAACCTCCTCCTCTACAGACCCCCAACCTCTCCCTCCTCTTCATCTACAGACCTGAACATTGTCTACAGCCTTAACCCTCTTTGTCTCTAGACCTGAACCTGGTTCCCTACTGGGAGCTGTGGTGTTGGGATGTGGTTACCTTTGTGAAGCCGAGCTCCAGCAACAGTCTGTCGGCTACAAACTCGATGTACTGCTTCATCAGATCACAGTTCATCCCGATCAGCTTCACCGGCAGAGCATCCGTCAGGAACTCCTGACAATCAAACCAGTAACACGCCATTTAAAACAAACCACCAGTGAGACCAGTTAAGCCATCAACTGACTGAAGGGGAGAAACCAGAACAACATGACAAGGATCCGTTAGTGTCGACCGACCTGCTCGATCTGCACGGCGTTCCTGATGATGCTGGTGACGGTTTCTGCCGACGGTTTGTTCACCAGGTGTTTGAACATCAGACAGGCGAAGTCACAGTGCAGACCCTGAAACCAGTAACACCAACCAGTCAGGACACACACAGTGAAACCAGTAACACCAACCAGTCAGGACACACACAGTGAAACCAGTAACACCAAACAGATCTATAATCAATAATGCAGCTTAATATTGATATTATTGGTGATCTATAATCAATAATCAATAATCACCTCGTCTCTGCTGATGAGCTCGTTGGAGAAGGTCAGGCCGGGCATCAGGCCTCTCTTCTTCAGCCAGAAGATGGAGGCGAAGGAACCAGAGAAGAAGATTCCCTCCACGGCAGCGAAGGCCACCACACGCTCTCCTGGAGGAACCACAAGAGTTAGGATCAATACCCGATACCAGATCAATATCAGACCTGATCAGCACCAGGAACAGGAACACCACGTGGTGTCACGGCGAGCAGGCTTACCGAATGTGGCGCTCTTGTTGCCGATCCAGTTGATCGCCCAGTCGGCCTTCTTCTTCACACACGGCAGCGTCTCGATGGCGTTGAACAGGTATTCTCTGTGGGTCATTGAACGCACCGTCAGACACCAGTACAGACCAGCAGGGTCTGGTAAAGACTAGCAGGGTCCACTACAGACTAGCAGAGTCCACTACAGACCAGCAGGGTCCACTACAGACCAGCAGGGTCCAGTACAGACCAGCAGCAGCTCACCTCTCTTGGGGCTTCTTGATGTAGGTGTTGATGAGGAGGCTGTACATCTCTGAGTGGATGTTCTCCATGGCGATCTGGAAACCATAGAAACACCTCGCCTCCGTCACCTGCACTTCCTGTGTGAAGCGCTCCACCTGGTGGTCACACGGAGAATCGCTGTGAGTTATTTACCAAAATAAAAATGAATATTTTTGAATAGTTGACAAAATAAAATAATTTAAGGCGTTGCCTTGGAAACAATGAATAAAGAAGTGACTGCTCACCAGGTTCTCGTTGACGATGCCGTCGCTGGCGGCGAAGAACGCCAACACGTGAGAGATGAAATACCTCTCGTCGTCCTTCAGAGACTCCCAGTGCTGCAGGTCCTTGGACAGATCCACCTGAACAAACACAGGAAGTTAACATGACATCATCAACACCTGGCGGCTCCGTCTGCACACAGACCGATGACCTGAACTACAGACGGATCGATGACCTGAACTACAGACGGACCGATGACCTGAACTACAGACGGACTCGGGTCAACGTTTACCTCCTCAGCGGTCCAGAAAGAGGCCTCGGCCTTCTTGTACATCTGCCAGATGTCGTGGTACTGGATGGGGAAGATGACGAAGCGACGAGGGTTCTCCTTCAGCAGCGGCTCCTCCTCTTCCTCACTGCGGCTGCTCTTCTTCACGGCTTTGGGCTGAGAGACGAAACACAAGAAACACACGTTAGTGTCCATTTAACAGCTCGTCTGTCTTCACAGGTTTGATGCTGCAGTCAGAGCCGACAGCAGGTTTCATTTTAACGTCTTCATCGGTTTCAATGAGAGAAAAATGATCTTCAACTGTTTCCTGTGTTTGATATAATTTATATCATTATCATAGAAACTGATCATTAAATATGTCTGAATATTCAAACAAAAACTGAAGACATCAACTTGGTTTTCGAAAAATGGAAAATAATCTGCACATTAATCAATAATAAAACTAGTTAGTACTGTTTAAAGAGGAAAATAATGTTCAGGTATCTAATCTGTTATTGATCAATTTAAATGAGATCAAAACCTTAGAAGCTTCCAGAAGATCTGGACTCAACTCACTGCAGCATTAATCAATAATAAATCTAGTTAGAGCACATTAATCAGGTATACAATCTTAACTGTTATTGATCAACTGCAGATTAATCAATATTATATATTTATAGTTTAATTGTGTAATTCTGGCTGCTAGCAGTGAAACACATTTGTGGTAGAAATAACAATAAATAATCCATAATTCATCAACATTAAGACAATAACCTGAACTATTAAACATCCTTTAATATCTAATCAATGAAAGCAGGAGCAGCTGATCAGCAACAGGAGCAGCTGTTCCTCCATGTTGGCGCCAGAATGGACATCTTTCGGCGCCACATGAGTCCAGTAAACAATAAAGAGCCCAGACTAACAAGCAGAGACTGAGATGATGCTGAACGCAGAGAACCTGTCTGTTAAATGAGATGAGAAGCTTTGAAGCTCTCAGCAGATCTGATCAGACTCAACTCACCGCAGCGTCACTGAAGATTTTACGCGCCGTTTTAGACGCCAAGATTCGGGTCGCGTTCAGGCTCGGTGGCTGGAAGAGAAACAAACAAACAATAAATCACCAGAGAACAAAATAACACACTTTTACTCTGAATTAATATGTTTTATTTGATTATTCAGACTGAAATACACATTAAGATTCAGGTCAGTCAGACTGAGCTGGACACAAAATGGCTGCCGTGATGTTTAACTGGATTTAAACAGTTTTAACGGTTTTAACGGTTAAATTTAAACTGGCCGTTTTAACGGTTTTAACGGTCAAACATTTGAATCATCGGGCAGTTGGTGTGTTTCTGTTCTCACCGTGTTTTCTTTGTCCAGCGACATGTTGCTGATGTTGCTGCTGAGGGAGTTCTCATTCTTCACGGAGAGAGGAGAGCGAGTAGAAAGCATTTTGATGAATAAAAAGATAAGTTAACGAACTAAAAGGTGAAGTTAAAACAAAGAAGAAGAAGACTAAACTAGCAGCTGACACAGACGGAGAGATGGGGGAGACTGAAGCGGCTACTGTTGTCCGCTCGACCCTTTTATATATTGAAATATTCGCGCTCCTTATAGAAGCAGCCAATAGAAATGCAGCTCATGCCGGCTCTTTAACACTGACGCTGCGACGGAGCCAATCAGATTGCAAGGAGAGCTCACGTGCTGTGGCTGTATTTGTGCCGGGTTACAAAACTCACCGAAACCGCTGTTACAAAACCATTAAAACGAGCGTTTACACAACATTTCTGATTTTCACACTAAACTGGTCATTACAAACAGATATTTAAAGGTTGAATTATTGTGTTTGCGATTATATGAATGTGTTGTATCTTTGATTGGATCAATTTTCAGCCTTATACTTTTTCCCTCTGAACAAGACAAAGCGAATGAGATCAGCTGTTTCCGGTATGGAGCGCTCTGATTGGCTGCTTGAAAGGGCAACGTCACAGTCTGTAAATGATAGAGGTCAACTGGACGAGTCGCCCCCTATCGGCAGGAGGCCGGAAGTAGTACTGCAAACAGGGAGATAGATAGATGTGCATTAGACTGTAAATTATAATGTCACACCCCACCTTTCTTTTCTTACATTTTATTTGTGCATTAAAGACTGTAAATTATAATCTGAAAATGTGCAAAAAATATGCATTTAAGACTGTAAATTATAATCTAAAAAAGTGATGAACACAATAAAGCATCAATAATTATAATTCAATAATATTATATACATTAAAACAAAATGGACCAATCTGCATAATGAGTACTTTTACTTTTGGTATTTGAAGTATATTTTTTTGTTGCTAATACTTTTGTACTTCTAGATTATTTAGACATTTCAAATTTATTCCAAGTGTTTCACAAACCCCAATTGTTTTTTTCTTTTTAATTTAATTGTATTCATCTTTTCCATTCATTACATTTAATTTGTTGTATAATTTATTATATTTCTATACTTTATTTTATTTATTTTTTTACAATGAAATATATTTACTAATTTTTATTTTGTAATGAAAAATCCGTACTTATGTAACTACTGTATTGAACTTTCAAAATAATAAAAAAAATAATAAAAATACTTGCACTGAAGTAAAATAACTGGGTACTTATTCTACCTCTGTATATTGATATAATTTTGTTTGTATATTGTTTCATAGTGTTTTTAAATGCTGCTGCAGCACCACTTGTTGCCACATGACATTTTTATTCCAAGTGTTTGACAGACCCCAATTGTTTTTTTTCTTTTTAATTTAATTAAAAAATAAGTACATTTTTTAACTTTCCTTACATTTTATTTGTTGTATAATTTATTATATTTCCATTTCTCAATATATATATATATATATATATTTAAAGTGAAATATATTTACTGATTTTTATTTTGTAATAAAAAATCTGTACTTATGTAACTAATGTATTGAACTTTCAAAATAAAGTATTAAAAAAAAATCTTTTGTACTTGAAAAACAGAGTATTTCTATACTGTGGTATAAATACTTACACTGAAGTAAAATAACTGGGTACTTCTACCTCTGTATATTGATATGATATTATTTCATAGTGTTTTTAAATGCTGCTGCAGCACCTCTTGCCGCCAGATGATGTCCCTGTTGCTCTGCTTGCTGCTCCTCCAGCAGACTGCTGCTTTTATTTATATATTTTTAGTGTTTTATTCATTTTCTTTGGCTCCTGCTGGATGTCGGTCAGTAAGGCAAGTGGGCGGGAACCTCATCAGCCAATCAGGAGCCCTCCTCATTTTCCCGGCACAACGTCGTCCTCTCCCATTGGTCACACCCCCTCCGTGCTGCCTCCTGATTGGCTGATCGCTGTTACCGGGGTGGTGTGGGGAGAGAGAGGGAGAGCCGGAGCTCCGGTTGTATAACACAACACGTAACAGCGCCGCTGTCGTCGAGCAGAAACTTCATATACAATGTGTTTATATAAAGAAACACCGAGTTAACCCCGTTATCGGCTCTCCCGGTCACGTTTACAGCTGACCTAAATTCACAGACGAACAAACAACAAACGGAAGTGATCAGGAACAAAATATATGGAAGACTGGAAGTGACTTTTTTATCTGAAGGTCATAAATTAAAGGTCCCATATTGTAAAAAAGTGAAATTTTCATGTCTTGTATATTATAAAGCAGGTTTAAGTGCTTTATAAATACTGTTAAACTATTAAAACGCTCAATATACGCAGAAATACACACAGCAGCCCATACTCAGAAATTGTGCGTTTGAAACAAGCTGTTAGGATTTCTGTCCATTTGTGATGTCACAGAGCCGCAGTCGTCGAGCAGAAACTTCATATACAATGTGTTTATATAAAGAAACATCGAGTTAACCCCGTTATTGGCTTTCCCGCCTTTTTTATGGTCACGTTTACAGCTGACCTAAATTCACAGACGAACAAACAACAAACAGGAAGTGAGCAGGAACAAAATGTATGGAAGATTGGAAGTGACTTTTTTATCTGAAGGTCATAAATTAAAGGTCCCATATTGTAAAAGAAGTGAGATTTTCATGTCTTTTACAATATAAAGCAGGTTTAAGTGCTTTATAAATACTGTTAAACTATCAAAACGCTCAGTATACGCAGAAAATACACAGCAGTCCGTATTCAGAAATTGTGCGTTTGAAACAAGCTGTTAGGATTTCTGTCCATTTGTGATGTCACAGCGCCGCAGTCATCGAGCAGAAACTTCATATACAATGTGTTTATATAAAGAAACACCGAATTAACCCCGTTATCAGCTCCCCCGCCTTCTTTATGGTCATGTTTAGTGACTTTTTTATCTGAAGGTCATAAATTAAAGGTCTCATATTGTAAAAAAGTGAGATTTTCATGTCTTTTATATTATAAAGCAGGTTTAAGTGCGAAAGCAGAAAAAGACAATAGTTTAGTTTGAAAAACGATTCAAACGACGAATCATTTTGGCTCATTTATTAAAAAACATTTGTGATGAACGTGATGATCGTGTGTGTTCAATCTGGCACATATCAGTAAAAAACAAACAAAAGAAACATTTAAGTGCAACTTTGTTGTTGAACACTTTGAGTCGATACTAACACACAAAAAAACTAACGTGACGTGAAATACCTGTACTGTATATGTGTAATATGTAATACCTGTAGTGTATATGTGTAATGTGTAATACCTGTACTGTATATGTGTAATATGTAATACCTGCAGTGTATATGTGTAATGTGTTATGCCTAAAACAAAATGTCACTTGATGAAATGTAATGCAGTGAGAAAGAACAAACTACATACCAACATGTATTTTCGTGGTAAATTTTTATTATAAAAGCCATATTCTGCACCATCGCTTACAGGCAAATGTTCAGAAATGGGATTATTCCGATATAAGCCGTTATTATTAAGAATAACATTTAATAACGAGGTATTTTATTACTGGCTACACTATGGGCCAAATCAAGCTATCAAAAAAAACAGCACTTTTTCCTCAACAAATGTTTATTAAATAATAATTATAATGTGTAAAGCAAAGATAGTAGGTAGTATCACAGTGAAGAATACTGTCCACTGACATTTTTAAAATATCAATAACTCGTACTGTCAATAAATGCAGATTGGAATACACATAACATTCATATAGATATCAATATATTTACAATATTTACAGTCACAGACAAATTAACAGAAGTAAGCTAATAATAGAAGCACGATACAGAGGCTTTGGCAAAAAAAAATAAAAAAGAGTGCATACATTTTGCTAAACGTGACATTTACACATGAAGTAAACATGATTATACACGGAGAGAGAGTACAAAAACAAGCAAGATTAAAAAAATCCAGTGCAATGTCAGGTTTTTGTTGGTTTCTGTCCGTGGATGAATAGCAGCCTGTCGCCTTCGTCCTCCTCCTCTTCCTCCTCCGTTGAGTTTTGTGGGAATAAAATGTCCTGAGCAGAGCGGGGAACTCGCTCTGTCCTCTGCTGGCTGCTCCGGCTTCGTCTACATGACTTTAGAATATCTGGATTTTAATTAAATGTTGCACGAACACCTTCTTCTTAATCATTTGAGTTACTGTGGCATGTATACTCTGATTTCATCGTTTTGAAACACAGAAACTGTGGCAGCAGTGACAGCATTTACTGAAACACTGTTGACGTGTGCTTTTGTACGCTGACCGGCTGCAAAACATCGGCGCAATTTTCCAAATTTGTTTGGTTAAAGTGATCACAAATTGGAAATCTAAATGGTTACTTTCTCACCTGAAAAAAATTTAAACTTAATAACAGTTTTTTAAGGCTTAAAAAATGCTTTTTGGCAAGTAAAGGATGATAACCATGGATGTTTTAACATTGGTGACAGGCAATGCTAAGCACACAACATGACGTGATGTGGAAGCATCCTAGTTCAGGTAGAGAATAAGGTGAATAAAAGCTTATCTAAGTCTGGCAGTCTGAGGTGTCCTAAAAAGGCCAGAAGATAAACCCCAGATAACAACATGACTTTTCCTCTATTTGTTTTTATCCAACCAACAGTTTAGTTTTCTGGAGTGTAATGAAGGTTTCAGCCTCACAGGGTCGCTGGTGCGTCTGTAGAAAGTAGAAAGGGAAGTTTTATCCAAAATAAAAGTTAACGAACAACGCTCTGGTCTTCATGCCACAGTTACCCGTTTAAAATGAGATTAAGGCGGTTCTGTTGATGTGAACGTAGCCGGAGCTCAGTGACTGTCTGTGTGCACCAGCAGAGTTTGATTTGTAGAAAAGATCCCCCTGATGTGGAGCTGATTGAAAGTCACAGTTTAACCTGTAGGTGTCCCCGTCCCCGTCCCCAAACACACCACACCTCGGGGTCCTGAGTGAGTCTGTTAGTTGGCAGTGGTGACCAGCATGCCAACAGGAAGTGCGGGGCCTCTGTTTTGGCCCTTGGGCAGAGCCACTTTGTTGAGGTCTCGGGTCTCGGCGGGCCACGACGACGTCCTCTTGGTGGTCATGTGCCGCCGGGCGTGTTTGGTCAAGTGGTCGCTGCGCATGAAGCGCCGGTCGCACACGTTGCAGACAAACTTCTTCTCGCCGGTGTGCGTCCGGCGGTGGCGGGAAAGCTCGTCGGAGCGGGCAAACTTTTTGTCGCAGCCCTCCCAGTGACAGCTGAACGGCTTCTCACCTGCAGAGGAAGAAGACGGGACGGTTAGTTTTTATCTTTTTAATTTGGAGTAATGTTGAAGCCTTAGTTTTTAAATTATTTTTATCCCCGGTGTTTATTTTAATAACTTTTATTTATTGATTTTTTACATTTTATTGTAATTTTTAGTCTGTATTTAATGTTGTTTATTTCTGTTTTTTTATTTTATTTTATTGGGCTGCAAGTTTGCATGAAAGGTGCTATGTAAATAAATAAATTTGAGTGATGTACAAACAAAACAACATACTTTATCACTAAATAATAATCATGTTTAAGTTATTGTTTTACAGTTAAAGTTGATTTCATTATTCAGATAATTATATTGTTTTAGTAAGAAGCTCTTAGGTCACAAAGTTAGCATGCAAACAAGGAGGTGGAGGATATTATTGTTATTATTTTTTCTTAATTAGTTTTGGTTAATCTAGCTCAGAATGTAGGAACAAATTCTCACCCAATAAAGAAGTTTATCTGAAAAAAAATCCCCAAAATGACATTTGGCGATACATGGTTTCACCGGAAGTGAACAGGAAATGACTTCAGGTTATTTTGTCCCCTTACCTGTGTGTGTGCGCAGGTGAGCCTTCAGGTGGGAGCTCTTGAAGTAGGTTTTCTTGCAGCCGGGGAAGTTGCAGACGTAATTTCGTCTGCGGGAGAAGTCGGCCTGCGAGGCGCCGCCGCTCGCTCCCGTCGGCATGTAAACGGGTGCCGGGGCCAGTGGGAGGAGCTTGGTGTTGCCCAGGGTCATGACAGTCTGCGGGCCCTGCTGCGTCTGAGAGACGGACGCCTGGGGGACCACAAACATCACGGTCCCCTGCGGCACGGCGGAGCCCACCAGCAGAGGCTGGGCGAAGCTGGAAGGAGACTGGGGCAGGATGGGCTTGGGCCCCCCCTGAGTCTGCACCTGAACCGGAGCCTGGACGAAGGCGGAGATCATCCCCGTCCGGCTGCTCACCGGGAAAACCTGGCAGAGCACCGGCGAGGAGGAGACCGGAGTGGAAGAGGAGCAGGAAGACAGCGGGGAGGAGTGAGGAGGAGACGCTGAGGAGGGAGGAGAGGACGGGCAGTCAGCTACGTCCTTCTCCTCTGGAAGAGTCTCTGGAGTTCCCGGCTGAGGCGGCGTGGAGGTTTCTGTCGGCTGGTTGGGGGGTGGAGGAATGCTGAGGCTGTCGGCAGTGTGACGGATGACGCTGGTGACCATCGCTCTGCCGGGCGGAGCCACACAGGACGACTCTGTCTGAGGTGGAAGTGCTGAGGTCTCTGAGGTGAAGGAGGAGGGCGGAAGGAGGCAGGTGTAGGAGTCACTGAGGAGGAGGGCGGGGCCGGCGCTGAGGACAGGGCGGGGTAAGACGGGCCTGGAGGCGGGGCTCATGGCTGTGGTGGTGGTGGTGGTGGTGGTGAGGACAGTGGCGGTGGAGGCTTCGGCGAAGCTCGGACTGTGAGGTGGAGTCATACACTGACGGAGGTAACAAGAGACGATTATCAATGATTAACAGACACATTTATTCTGATTAATCAATTAATCAGTCAACTGAAAATTCTGTTATTTTTTGAGAAAAATGCCAAAAATGAGTTTTTCATTTGATTTGATGATGTGATTTTTCACTATTAATTTAAAGACGGCACAATTAATAATAATTAAATACTTGTTATTTTATGTTTCTTTTCTATAAATTATTTGATTATGAAAATAATAACTTATTTCTTTTGAATAAATTATATTTCGCATTATGATTTATATAAGAATTATTATTAGTAATAAAAGTAACAGTAGCTGCCACATTATCACAATGTAAAATTATTACAATTACTGTAAACATTTATTTATTTTATCTAACAAAAACATCATATAAAAATCAATACATTTCAAGTTAGGGCCGGGCAATATGAGGATATATATCGTCAAAACGATATAGAAATGTCTATCGCATATATTTTTCTACATTATTTATATATATATATATATATACTGTAAATATATACAAATATATATAACATTTCCACCACCTATACTACTAATAATCATTTTTTTATGATTTGCATTATTTTGCAATTAAATAAAAATCAGAAAATATAATAAACATACAATATTTTAAATAACAGATAATGTAAATATTTTTTTACTTATTACTGTATTTACTACGAATTATTATATAATGATATTATTATACAACCAATAGTCATTTAAAAGCCAAAAGCCTGTTTATGATTTAATAAAGGTAGATTTATTAAATGTGTCTCACCAGTGAGGACAGAGCGATCAGGTCTTTGGGAGTGTCCGCCCCCTCCGGGTGGAGATGGATGGAGTCACAGGAGTCAGAGGTGGGGGTCAGTGGGCGGGGCTTGTGCGACCTTTGACCCCAGAAGCTCATGCTGACCAGCGCCTCGGCGGCCTCCAGGTCGTGGTACTCGATGCATGGCTTCAGCTCCATGGTCGTCACCGTCCGGCCGTCCATGCGGTCAACCTGAGGAAGACCAGGAAGTAAAAAGATGATTAAATTATTTTGTATTTAAAGTACAATCTTTGCGGGATCAAACAACAGCAACAACAGCACCACTGATATTGTATGAAATTGCAAAGGAAGTCAATATTGGCACCATTTTGCTTCGATAAAACCCATGTGTTTCCTACATGGACATTTTAGACTTTTGGAAAAGTTTCCAAAAATAAATAAACTTTCAGTTCATTGAAACTCATTAATTCATCCACTGTGGTGTCTCAGGGACACTAAACCGGGTTTAATCCATGTTGACTCCATGATCTCAGTTGTAGACGGGTCCGGTTGCAGGTTTTATTTAATTAACAGGGCGAGGTCAGAAATCTGTGATGGTTTTAAAACGTTAAATATATCCTGCTGGTACAACATGAGGTCATCACTAACACTATAATCTCTCACAAAGGATTATACTATACATCCGTAAACAATCCCGCTAACAAACTGAACTGAACTGCCTTTATCTGTTTCACAGCAGCTTTAAAATATAAATTGGGATGGGATCCCAAATGTGTTTTGCCTGACGATTCTGTCTCTTCTGTCTGTGTCCAGAAAGTTAATGACGTAAACAACAACATGTCTTCTTCTTCCTTTCACAGCAACTTTACATATGGGTTGGGATTCCAAATGTGTTCTGCTGAGGCCCCACATGATTTCTGGTACTTCTCTAATGAAAATATAAATGTTTTTTTTTTGTGTCCAGAAAGTTTGAGAGCTAAAGACGTGAACAACTCTTCCTTTCACTGCACCTTTAAATATGAGTTGGGATCCCTAATGATGTAAACAAGAGTCTTCTTCTTCCTTTCACAACAACTTTAAATATTAGTTGGGATTCCAAATGTGTTCTGCTGAGGCCCCACATGATTTCTGGTACTTGTCTAATGAAAATAAAAATGTTATTTTGTGTCCAGAAAGTTTGATAGCTAATGATGTAAACAAGTGTCTTCTTCTTCCTTTCACAGCAACTTTAAATATTAGTTGGGATCCCAAATGGCTTTCAAGACATGAGTGACTGGCTCCCAGTTAAGGGACTGTTCCTTCTCAAATGAAAATATGTTGATGCTACATCATTTTTTTAAATTTTATGTCCAGTAAAGTTTAGACAGCAAACTAACAGCAGCAGCAGGGATGCAAAATGTTGACCGAGTTGGGATCTGCTGAGTTCCCACATGATTTCTGGTACTTCTCTAATAAAAATAAAAATGTTCTTTTGTCTCCAGAAAGTTTGATAGCTAGTCACATAATCACCTTCTTCTTCCTTTCAAAGCAACTTTAAATATGAGTTGGGATCCCAAATGGCTCTCTGGACATGAGTCAGACTGGCTCCCAGTTAAGAGACTGTTCCTTCTCAAATGAAAATGTGTTGATGCTATATATTATTTTTAAATTTTACGTCCAGAAAATAAGTTTAGACAGCAACAACAAACGGCAGCAGCAGGGATGCAAAATGTTGACTGACTCGTCCTTTTACTGCAACGACTTCATAAGTGGACATCAGCTGTTCCTCAAACCAGCAATCTATTTTTCTTTCTTTCTTTCTTCTTCTTCCTTTGGGAACGAAAGCGCACACCACCCATCTAATTACCAATGATGTCACTGTTTTCCTACTTCCTGTTGAGCTGCACTACCACAATAAAATAATAATAATAAAAGTGTGAGGTTAAAATATGAGTAAATGTGGGGGTAGACAAAGGAGGGTCCTGCGATAAGTTGGCTGGCATCTGGCGAAAGCTCAGCTGCACGTACAGGAAGGGCGGAGGGAGGGCGAGCGAGGGGCGAGAGACATAGATATATATATAGATAGAGAGAGAGAGAGAGAGAGAGAGAGGGACCCCTCTGCAGCGTCTCGCTCAGCACCGGACCTGAATGGGAACCTCCCCTGCACCCAGAATAGATGACGGGAGGTGGCGTGCCAGATATTACACCCACCCCCCTCACCATCACCATCACCAAACAAGCCCCGCCCCCACCACCTCCCTCATTTGCATGCACCGACTCACCCCAGAGAGAGAGAGAGAGAGAGAGAGGAGGAGAGAAAGAGAGAGAGAGGAAGCCTCAAACAGGAAGTACAGTTGGAGAAAACAAATCTGTTGCAACAATCGTGCACCGGCACTGAAATTTCCCACGCACAAGATCATACAAACACATCACAGCACAAAATGAGATTACAGCAGCATCATCAACACACTAGTATTATTATCAATGTGTAATTAAATTATCTAAATTATTAATAGAACAGCTGTTTGACTGATTCAGCCCAGACAGACAGGATTTATTGATTTTATTTTTATTTTATTTTATTATTATTGGTATGATTTTATAGTGTTTGTGTTGTTGTTTCCTCTGCTGTCTCTTTGTTGTGCTGCAGCTGTTGCTGCCTTCAGGTGAACAAAACCGAGCCTCAGTCTGATTAATCGATCAGTTTCATTGACAATTGACATTGACTGGTTACTCAAATGTTAATTTGCTGTTTTTTTTATGATATTAAACTGAATATTTTGGGTTTTGAACATTTGACATTTTCACTTTTTTATACACCAAAATTAATTAGTTGGCATATTAATTTACAACAGAATAAAAAATATTGATGTAATTATTGTAACAACTTTCTTTTTCCTTTTATATTATTTTTGATTTAACATTTTGTGCACGTTTGACTGATAATATTTGAATTTTCATTGACAAATCCTGTTTTTTTAATGATATTAAACTGAATATTTGGGGGTTTGAACAGACAAAACATGCACTCAACTTTCTTTTATCTACTATATTATTATTGATTTAACATTTTGTGCATGTTAGACTGATTTTTATCATTTATTACCACATGATATTTTTATATTTTAACATCACGATTTATCAATTAAATCATGCAGAGTGAGAGAAATCATTAGCTGCACTTTATACAGCTAAATTAATTATATTCACCAAAATCTTATATATTAATTTGCAACAGAATAAAAAATATTGATGCAGTTATTGTTATGGCTTCACTCAACTTTCTTTTATCTACTATATTATTAATAATTTAACAATTTGTACATGTTTGACTGATAATATTTGAATTTTCATTGACAACTGACATTGACTGGTTATTCAAATGTTAATTAGCTGTATTTTAGGCTTTTTGGGGGGTTGCACAGACAAAACATGCACATTTCATACACCAAAATGAATTAGTTGGCATATTAATTAACAACAGAATAAGATATATTGATGCAGTTATTGTTACAACTCTACCATATTATTGTTAATTTAACATTTTGTGCATATTTGACTGATGTTATTTGAATTTTCATTGACAATTTCTGTTTTTTTAATGATATTAAACTGAATATTTTAGGGTTTGAACAGACAAAACATGCATTACTCTTTTATTTGATCTACTATATTATTTGTAATTTAACATTTTGTGCATGTTTGACTGATAATATTTGAATTTTCATTGACAATTGACAGGTTACTCAAATGTTTATTTTTTATGACATTAAATTGAATATTTTAGGGTTTGAACAGACAAAACATGCACATTTTATACACCAAAATTAATTAGTTGGCATATTGATTTACAACAGAATAAAAGATATTGATGCAGTTATTGCTACAACTTTCTTTTATCTACTTTATCATTACTAATTTAACATTTTGTGCATGTTTGACTGATAATAATATGACATTTTGACATTTTAACATCATACAGTGAGAGAAATCCTAAACTGCAGTTTATAAAATAATAATAATTATATATAATAATAATCTTCTCCTGATTCATCTCAGGAAACAACAAAGACAACAAGATTCTACTAATAAACAATAAAAAAACAACTTAATGCTTATGAGGCAGAGATGCATTGCAGTGATGCAACTGTTGTTGAACACATAGCAACACTCAGTCAGTCACTGGGTTCAGTCTGACCTCAGGTAAACCAGCAGACAGATAAAACACAACTATAAAACACGAGCTGACCGGAAGCAGGCTGTGCAGCAGCTGCAGGAGGAGCTCACCTGAGACCCAGCTGTTATGCATGTGCAGGTAAAACTGCTCAGGTGTAATAATAATAATAATAATTATAATAATAATAATAATAACATGCATACAACTTGTTTATAATGAAAGATATATAAGAGAGTTTTCAGGTGATGGAGGAGAGGAGGAATCACCTGAGACCATGTTGTTATGCATGTGCAGGTAAAAAGGCTCAGGTGTAATAATAACACACCTCAAGTGCAACTTTGTTTACATTTTATTTATTACATCTACCCTACCTATTTTACAAATGCAATTACCTCTGTTTACATTACATCTATTTTTTATATTAACCTGTTATATGTTTTACCTGCCTCGTTTAGTCTTTAGTCAAGTATTTGTTTTAAAGCACTGACCAGAAGTGGCAACATGTGAATCTCGTTGCATTTAATACAATGACAACAAAGCTTTCTATTCTATTCTCTATTCTAACATGCAACAACTTGTTTATAATGAGATATATATATATATATAAGGCAGTTTTCAGGTGATGGAGGAGAGGAGGACTCACCTGAGACCAGTTGTTATGCAGGTAAAAAGGCTCAGGTGTAATAATAATACTCCTCAAGTGCAACTTTGTACCCTTCCTCCTATTTTACAAGTGCAATTACCTCTGTTTACATTACATCTATTTTTTTATTTTATACTTCTAGTGTAACACTTCTGTTTACATTTATTTATTACATCTACTTTATCTGTTTTATTTGCTTTATAACTGGACTCACCTGAGACCAGCTGTTATGCATGTGCAGGTAAAACAGCTCAGGTGTAATAATAATAATAATAATAATAATAACAACATGCAACAACTTGTTTATAATGAGATATATATAAGAGAGAGTTCTCAGGTGATGGAGGAGAGGACTCACCTGAGACCAGCTGTTACGCAGGTAAAACAGCTCAGGTGTAATAATATAATAATAATAATAATAATAATAATAATAATAACATGCAACAACTTGTTTATAATGAGAGATCAGGTCCAGGTACTGTAGGAGAGGAGGACTCACCTGGCAGCAGTGCTCCTGCAGGAGCGTGAGGAGCAGGTAGAGTTGCAGCAGGTAGAGGACATAAAGCGGAGACAGGAGACAGTAGCGGAGTGTGAGCAGTCAGTCAATAATCAGCCTCTCTGCTCTGCCAGCAGACTGGCTGCAGCTGAGTGGAGCCAGCACACACACACACACACACACACACACACACACACACACACACACACACACACACAGAAACAAACCTCACAGCAGTCTGGCGGGTGGTAACGAGCAGCCAATCAGAGCTAAAGGTGTAGCGGGCCGCAGCCAATCAGAGGCCGAGGCGGTGCGTGGTCGCTACGTGACCGGGCTGTGATTGGTCGGCGGCGGGGTGCGTGTCTGTCGGGGGGCGTGGCCTCGGAGTCAGCGGTGTCACAGTAAACCCGATGAACCCAAAGCGCGCTCGAACTGGGGGAAAGGTTGGGAAGCAGACGAGGAGAGGCGCGAGAGGCGCGAGGCACGAGGAGAGAGAGAGGCGCGAGGCGGGACCGCGACACCCCCCCGGCCGCGGGGACGCGCACGACAGACATGTAGTAGTGAACAACTGAAAATATAACATATATAAATATATACTTTATATATATATTTATATAGTATATTCAACTGATACCATATAAATATATATATATATAAAATATATATAAAAATATATATATAATACAACAGATACCATATAATATATATAATATAATACAACTGCAGATATACCATATATACAATATATATATAATATATATAATACAACTGCAGATATACCATATATACAATATTATATAATATATATATAATATATATATATAAAACAACTAATACCACATCAAATATATATATGTAATATAACTAATACCATATATACATGTAGAAATATATATATAAAATATACAACTAATACCATATATACATGTAGAAATATATATATATAAAATACAACTAATACCATATATACATGTATAAAAATATAAAATACAACTGCAGATACCATGTAGAAATATATATTTATAATACAACTGATACCATATACATGTGCAAAAATATAAAATACAATATAAAATACAACTGTAGATACCATATACATGTACAAAAATACAAAATACAATATAAAATACAACTTTAGATACCATATACATGTACAAAAATATAAAATACAATACAAAATACAACTGCAGATACCATGTACATGTAGAAAGTCATTCTCTAAGTCATAGATTTACAAGAAAAAAAGTTGTATTATGAGAATAAAGTCATAATATTATAAAGTAGTAATTTTACGTGTTATTTTACAACGTTTTTCTCGTAAAATTATGACTATTTTCTAAATCTTTCGGAATTTTTTTTCCCCCTGAATTCGGCCCTAATACTCCGTCGTACTTTTCCAATATAAGTCTATGGGGAAAAAGTCGTTTTGGATCCAATGGCATCATGTGACGGACACGGAAGTTGTAGTACCGCCGTTTGGCCACTACGAAAATTCGGATCAACGACTGCCGCTCTTCCTGGGGGCTTGGAGGGAACCAGGGAGATGTTAACTTCCGGTCGGACTACGAAAATACGCCTGGAGCTCGCTATATAAGACATTAAATAAGACTGAGGAAACTACTGTTTCGACTGCTGATTAGCTTCAATGCAAACTGAGTGTTTTTGTTTCTTTTAGAAGCAGCATGCTTCATGTCGGCTGCAGCAGATAAAAGTCCACAGGATTTTTTTTCTTTGGGGGGCATTACGTTGATTCTGGGTATTATATATCGACTCAGACGTGTGCATCTTAAATACTGTTAAAGAAAGAAACAAAGAATAGACAAAAGGCAGAAACATCAGCTCAGGTCCTGCAGCTCGGAGGCCCTCAACATATTTCTTTATTGTCTTCTTCCTGTACCATTTTCCTCTCTGCTCTCACCTCCTCCTCCTCCTCCTCCTCCTCCTCCTCTTCCTCCTCACCCCCTCCCCACCGGGCCGATGAACCCGGGGACTCCTATGCGTCGAGGTTGTAAACAGCCTCTCCAGTAAAGAATTCCAAGGCGGGGCTAGAAGGCAGCCGGAGCACCCCCCCACCCTCCCATTCCCTCACATACTCGTGCACACGCCGGCCCAGCACCGGTTCCTTTGTTGTGGCTGCATGTTAACCCGTTAAGCTGCGGCGAGGGACTGGAGGTCGAGCCGCCACCGCCACCACCACCACCATCATCACCATCACCATCACCATCGCCATCATTGTGACATGAACAAACAGGCGAGGAGGGGTGAGGAAGGTGGTGGTGGAGGTGATGGAGGGCTGTGGTGATACGTCATCCTGTCTGAGATAGAGGCAGACAAAGAGCTCGGTTCATTCCCCATCGCCGTTCTGTGATGTGATGCTTCATCTATCAGCGTTAGATTCAGAAAAGTCCTCACATACCCGGCCTCACATCGGCCTCACATCACCCCCTTGCCTCAAAACACCTCATGGCAGCGGCGGCGGCGGCCTGGCGTGTACGGCGCACAGCGCGCACACAAACCAACAGCCTTATTGCTCAAAGTGAATTAGCTCAACATGCTGCCGGTATAGCAGCGAGTAAACTCTCAGAGAGAGAAAACTGGGACAAAAGCAGGAATCTGGCAGCAGGCAGGGGTGACGTGAGTTCATTTTCATTTTCAAGTTCAGCGAGGTTGTGAAATAAAAAAAAAAGGGAAAAGGAAAACACACACACAGGCGGTCCGTCCATAAAAAAAAAAAACGGTTTCCAGGCAGAAAACACTCCCAGACTTGTGCAGGAGGAAAAAGACGGAGCTCAGCCAGCTGTTTGCAGGATGAAGTCAGAGCGAGGAACCGGCAGCAGACTCTGATCATTAACTAAACTCATTATGTTGCACTGCATTGTGGGGGAAACAAAACACAGTATTACCTGGAGGTTTGAGATGAGATAACAACGTTGCGTGTGACAACGCTGCGTATAACAAGGTTGCTTAAAACAACGCTGTGCGAGACAACGCTGAGTTTAACAATGTTGCTTGTAACAACATTGCTTGTAACAACGTTGCACGTAACATTGCGTGACAACGTTGCGTATACCAACCATACCAACCGAAGTAAAAAGCTAACGTTATAAACAAACTACACCACGGTCGTATGAACACAACACATGCACACAACGAGGCTGTAAAGGAAGACGAGTCGGCGTGATGACGTTTAGTAGTCTCACATTTAGAACATTTTCTAAAGTGACGACAGTTTGCAAAGTTTTGAAAATTAGAACATTTTTTTTTAAAAAAATAAGATATTTTGGAAATTGAGGATGTTTTTGGACATTTTGTCCCATTCTCACCACACAATGTAAATACGCCTGAAAGGCAGAAATAAATCCTCTCCTCTGGTTTCTGTGTGTGTGTGTGTGTATGTGTGTGTGTGTGTGTGTGTGTGTGTGTGTGTGTGTCCCTGCACATTACTGCAGGGTCAAAGGTCGCCCCTCCTTCAAGACTTCCAAGAATCAGACTTCCAGGAACAACAACCCTTTGACACGCTCACATTGCTCATGTTCATGTTCAGACTTTGCTGCTGTTTGAAAAAAAAAATACAAAATACACAGTTTAAATCCTCCTCCATGTGTTTGTAGTCAGTTTAACATCATGTGTTCGGTTTGTTTCTCACTTCAGTGTCTGAAGCAGCAGTATACTGTTGCTATGGTTACATGCAGGTTAATACACCTGATTTGGACTAATTTAGAAAGACAAAGGCATCCAGTGCCGTCCTCTCAGATCAGACCAGAACTTTTAGTCCCTGGCGGGAGGGATTCACAGTGGATCAGTGACGAGTCAAAGTGAAAACACTTCGACAGCAATATATATCAACGATTCCCAGCACAGATCTCCAGACGAAAAAGATAAATATGCTCCTTCGTACACTTCCCTCAGCAAATTATTTTTTTATTTGGTCCGCTTTGATTTGTGCACTGTGAAGCCGAACCAGACTAAATATAAAACTAACCAAAAGTATTAATTTCACTGGTGAGTATTAATCTGATCCTGATGAGCCAAACGGACAACGGCTGGTGAGAGAGCCCTTAGTTTAATCTCTGAGTTTAGCTGTTTTAGATTAGTCCCCGAGGTTAGCCCCAAAGTGTAGTCCCCAAGATTAGTCCCCGAGGTTAGCCCCAAAGCGTAGTCCCCAAGATTAGTCCCAGAGGTTAGCCTCAAAGTGTAGTCCCCAATGTTAGCCCCAAAGTGTAGTCCCCAAGATTAGTCCCAGAGGTTAGTCTCAAAGTGTAGTCCCCGAGGTAAGCCCCAAAGCGTAGTCTCCAAGATTAGTCCCAGAGGTTAGTCCCAAAGTGTAGTCCCCAATGTTAGCCCCAAAGTGTAGTCCCCAAGGTTAGTCCCAAAGTGTAGTCCCCAATGTTAGCCCCAAAGTGTAGTCCCCAAGGTTAGTCCCAAAGTGTAGTCCCCAATGTTAGCCCCAAAGTGTAGTACCCAAGATTAGTCCCCAATGTTAGCCCCAAAGTGTAGTCCCCAAGATTAGTCCCAGAGGTTAGCCTCAAAGTGTAGTCCCCAAGATTAGTCCCAGAGGTTAGCCTCAAAGTGTAGTCCCCAAGATTAGTCCCAGAGGTTAGCCTCAAAGTGTAGTCCCCGAGGTAAGCCCCAAAGCGTAGTCTCCAAGATTAGTCCCAGAGGTTAGTCCCAAAGTGTAGTCCCCAATGTTAGCCCCAAAGTGTAGTCCCCAAGGTTAGTCCCAAAGTGTAGTCCCCAATGTTAGCCCCAAAGTGTAG
>CAKAOH010038406.1:41263-105670 GCA_916701665.1 Sebastiscus tertius
CGACCTGTCAATCACAAGGTAGCCCCGCCCTAAAGCATCCCCTGCTTTATGGTCTATTTGACTCTAAATGGGACCATAATTTACTAAATGAACATCATACTGTAGTGAAGAAGACTTGAAACTAGAGATTGAGACCATAAACTCATGTTTACAATGTTTACTGAGGTAATAAATCAAGTGAGAAGTAGGCTCATTTTCTCATAGACTTCTATACTATCAGACTTCTCTTAGCAACCAGAGAAGTCGCCCCCTGCTGGCTGTTAGAAAGAATGCAGGTTTAAGGCACTTCAGCATTGGCTTCACTTTTCAGACCCGCTATCCATCTTGGAATAAATATCACTTTACTACTCCAAAAAGCAAAAGACTGTCTTTAATTTCCTGTTCTGTAAATCACCTTCTGTCGAACCTTTGCTGGGCACGTAAAACACTGTGACTCAGAATATTTAATAATGGATAAAAAGAAATGGAGAGTTCTTCCAGCAAAAACACAGTAAAGCAACTGTTAGTGGTATTGAGTGATTGACAAACCGCCAAACACTGAGTGGAAACTGTCAGGTCCACTAAGGACGAACATTCATTCACTCCTGGCTTTGTAGTTTTTGAAATAATGACAAATAATCACACCCAGAGCTCATTACTCCCTCCCAAACATCTTGAACCTTCAGTTTTTAGATTTCTTCCCTTCCCAGCAGTCATTGGATTCAGTTCATGTCCATGAAAATGAACAGAAGCAGAAAATTAAAAAAGCATGTGTGAATCTATCACATTTAACATGTTGTTTTTTTTTCAAAGTTACTTTACCGTTGTGTGGTAGTATAGTGGAAAAATCCATCCGTAGAGTCTGACGAGTTCCTGCAGGGACATTTTGAAGCCTGGAGTTTGGGTTTTCCACTTGCCACCATCTTTTTCTGGAGAGAGAGAATCAAATTTGCAAAAGAAGAGGAGATTAATCTTGAATAAAATTGACTCGACTTGGCATACAGTAAAGCAATGAGGATTTCAACAAGCTTATATTTTGAGCTTCTGGTGGTGCTAAATGAAAAGTCAGAGGATCACCAGAGTCATTAGGATCATCCTCTGTGGACAATGAATGTCTGAACCAGATTTTCCGGCCTTCAAATCTCTTCAGGAGTAAAAGTGACTTTGGCAGAGCCGAGGCAGACTCAGCCGAGTAATTCTGACAGCGTGACTCCGTCGGTGTTGTTATTATCGTATTAAGATGATTGACAGCCGAGGAAGTAAACACCCTCAGCATCTGCAATTCACAGTCCTCTCAGTTTCCTGTTTTTCTTCTCCATCTTCTAAACACAAACCTGAGAACGTGAGAACAAAGAAAAGTGTGTCGTCAGCGAAAGTCAGATCAGAAAAGAGTTTGACTTTTTAAAGACACAGTTAGTTTCCTTCAACTGTTTTAACACGACCACATTTAAGGAGATCACTTTCTCAAACACTGTATCCTATATCCTCTTTAAAAAAATAAACTCCTGAGGCTCATCATTCAATATGTCTTAAACATACAGAAACCAGACATCTGTAATTTTATAAACCACAGACATCAGTTAGCTCCTGTACTTTAGCTAATAAGCATAATCAGCTTTAGTTCAGTGTCAGCAGTCACTCTGGATGTTCAGCTCGTCTGCGCTGAAGCTGGTGAAGACTCAACTATACATGGTATAAGGTATTTTATGTTTTCTCTCAAACTCACACTTTCAGTTTGTAAGAAATCAAACCAATGACCCGCAAGTTACAGGATAGAGCCTTTAACCCCTTAAAACTCTGACGGCCCGACAGCGGGCCCGGACGCTATTCTGTCTTTCAGAGGTTGTAGCGGGCTTAGTTTTCAAGGTATTGGGAATATAGATTGCTAAATCATGCTACAAAATTATGCTAAATTTTGGCGAGGAAAAACTGGCATGGCCATTTTCAAAGGGGTCCCTTGACCTCTGACCTCAAGATATGTGAATAAAAATGGGTTCTATGGGTACACACGAGTCTCCCCTTTACAGACATGCCCACTTTATGATAATCACATGCAGTTTGGGGCATAAAACATGCCGTTTCTTGCATGCAGTGTAAATGTGTTATTTTCGCCTATACTAAAATAGTATTTTTTAATATTTCTGCATACTGGGGTCCCTAAACAGTCTTGAATTACATAAACTGGGTATCACTGTAAAGCTGAGCCTCTTGTGGAGCCAATGAGTATTCATGTGTGATGTTGTTAGTCCCCATAGCAACCGTTTCATTGTAATGAGACTATTTTTTTTTAAACATGACCTCACTGTATGTGGTGACCTCTAGGATAATCACAGCCTCATGAAACTTTACAACCACAAACTAGAGAGCTAGAGCATTCAGAGGATGATTACATTGTTCTTATTGTCAACAAATCCCATGAAAAGACCAAAATCAAAAATGTGTTAGTCGGTTTCTCAATACTTTCTGACTTCCCCTGCTCTGTGTCTCTCAGCACCAAGCCCGTTGGTTCCTACTGAAGATGTGCATCTTTAAAAACACCTCACACATATATATTTAAAAAAAAAAAAGGCTCATTAACTTCATAAAACAGCTGTAGATTTTAACAAATGTTACTCAAACTAGAGGAAATAGTACATTTGTTGAGGACTATTTGCAGCCGTGGATTAATTCATATTTGGTGCTTTAGAGGGTTTTTCTCCATTCAAATGAAATGGACCCAAAATGTTAAAGTAAACTCAAAGGTCAGACTTTTAAACGATTGAACAGTATCTGAGTTCAGAGTCTGACCAGTGGCCGGCTTCAGTCTGCAGCTCTGACTGGCTGTTTATCAGCTGTTCATCACCTCTCTGCTGCCTCTCCATCAGCTTCATCTGCTGCTACTGCTGCTGATTACAGGCCGGGACGGGAAGCAGATAAACATTTACCACCTTTGTACACAAACAATTAACGAGGTCTAAACAGTGACGACCCAGATGGATAGGATGTCTCACCTCGGAAAACCACCTCAGATGGAAAAAACCCATCTAAACTAGCTCCACTTCCTGCTCTCTGTAAGCAAAGACTGATGACTTACCCTCTGGAAAAACACATAATTTCCTCCTGGATTTCAAAATTAAAGTACAAAGAGGTCGATCTGAGGAGAAAGAAAGGATCCAACAACTTTTATGGCTGTACGTTGCTGAGATAAACATTTTAAATTCGGTCAACAGATAATTCTGAAATGCCACAGAGACCACGATCTTCCTCAGCGGATGGAGTTTCCTAGTTGTCTTAAATAAATCTTTTATTTTTTTGGTCTTTATTTTGAAAATGGACCAAAGTGTTGATCCGGGGAAGTTGAGCTGCTGGTGGTGTTAAGAGAAAAAGTTAAGGGGTCAAGAAAAGCATTAGCGTTCATTCTGTGGAATCCCTGAGATTCATTTTATGGAAATCAGTCAAGATATCACCGAACTTGAGATGTGGAACAAAAAGTCAGATCAATATCAGACATGATAGTTAGTTAGTTATTTTTTAACCAAGGTTATAAAACAAGCTTATTTTATACTCAAGAAGATTAAATCACTTGCGTATCGTAAGAAGAAAATCACTTCAGATTGAGTAGAAGTCGTCTCCTCCAGTAAAAACATGGCTGCTGTCTGAGCAGCCTGGCGTCAGGCTGTTGATTTTGAATCCAGTCGACCTCTCAGATCCCGATCCTACATCAACACAACAACTCTGTGAAGTTCCTCGAGGGCCATAAAATGCAGAGTTAGGTCGGTGGGCGAAGATGGCATCAGAAACAATAATATATATGAGTGCCGGGGAAACCTGGCAACTCTTCAATAAAACACACAGCCTGAGAAAGAAACCACAGGACTGTTACTCCTGCAGATCACTGGACGTGTTTAACATAATATCTGCAGACTATAGACTAAGCTTCAGTTCCTGGAGGTCAAAGGTCAGAGAAATTATGTCCGTTTCCTTGTGTGTGATGGTCTGATGAAAAGATCAGAGAGGCAGGATGATGTTGTTTTAAACAGCAAATGATTATTCTGCTTGACTATAAACTTTGCAGGGGAGATATCACTTCTTTTAATCTGTACGGGAGGAAAAGAGTGAAGAAGAGGAGGAAAAACGGAAGAACAAGAAAAGTCACCTTTCCATTAGCAAGTGGCTAGCTGACCACATGGTTAAATATCAACAGTAAAATGCCTCTCACTACCAAAAACCTGTAACAAGTCATCCACATTAATAACCAAATACCTCATTTGTAAGTTCTGCTCTCCAGATCAACAAATAAGTGTTTTTTGGTCTGACGCCTCAAATCAAAGTGACGACTTTGATTTGTCATTGCTTTCCGTAACAAAAATAAAATTGTTTTCAGATCTTTCACTTTTATAATTAAAGTTTAATTAGGTTTTCTTATTTTTTGACTAGTCACAAAAACTAAACTCAAAAGCTAAAAGTCCATTTTGCACATTTCTCTTTGCATTTCCCCTCCAGCTGGAAAACTAAAGATTAAGAACATTACACCCTATTTACACTCAGTCACTTGATGCGTCTTGGGTGTATTGGAGAACTATCCAATCTCAAAAAAGCAAAGTGAAAATGCATCCAAGAAGCATTCAAGATGGACTGAAATCCACCTCAGAAGGTTAAGACAGACGCATTTGCAAGACATTTTTCATAGAAATTAAGAGAAACAAACGGCTGCCTGAAAGGAAAACTAAAAACTTGAATGATCAGCAGGAGTCAAAAAAATATATAGGTGTGGGTAAAAACACGCGAAAACAACTAAAGGAAATGGGAACCAACAGTTCAAACAGTCCATATGATGAAGCGATGACGACCTTCATCTGCAACAACCACAGAAACCAGCTTTCAGTTTCCGTCCTTTTAAGAATAAATTGAATTTCTGTCGACCACCATCCTGCAGGAGCAGGCGCCATGCACGTTTCACAGATGACAATCTCCTGAAACCCTCCACATTATACGGCATCTATTGAACGTAGACCGACCCCGAACCATCACTTCCTCCCCGGGCAACTCGATGCCTCATTACAGCCGAGGCCATTAAAGCGAGCGGGAGGATCCGTGCAGTCTGAGCCCAGACATTTTCATAACACAGTCCATATGTTGGCAAGGAGGCTCTGATGGACGCTGAGGTTTCCGTGCACGGGGGAGGGAATGTGGGGGGAGGAGGGGGCTTTCATCCACGGAGGTGGTGGAAACGGATCTGCAGTCAGTATCACAACGCCAGGCCAGAGGAATCCAAATACACCCCCAGCCCCCTCCACACACACACACACACCACCAACCACCCACTGTGGGAACGTGGTTTCCTACACACACAAACACACATACACACACAAATATACACACACTGGGGTAGAGGTATTATGAAATCAGTTGGTGTGTTTTCCATACATTTTTCATTTATTTGAACATTTGTGCTGTGTGTGTTTGTAAAGTTCAGTATGTCCATTAGTGTGTGTGTGTACTACCTGGTCTCATTCCCAAATACCGCCAATTGGGCAGCGCCCTCAGACATCGGAGACACGGAGGCACTCTTTAGCGACAGTATTTGACAAACCAAGCTTTCAACTAACTCCAATGTAAACCCACTGTGGCGTTATTCGACGGTTGGAGCAAGTGATGTAGTATTAGTAGCGTGAGAGTACGCTAAGGGCGGGTGGGTAGATTAGGTGGACGGGTCAAACAAACACAAAACTTTCAACCAGGAGACCGCTGTTGGTGTCCCATGTTTAACTAAAAGTAACGTTTACTTATTTTGTCACTTCAGTCGTTGGCCACAGGAGTCTTTCGTATCGTCAGTCCCGTGAGTCGTCGGTACGGCATCGCCCTGTCAGGGTTTCTTTCACAACAATGACTGGCTCGCCGTACATTACCCCTTACTTAGGAATTTCTAACCCCAATGTGCAATTTTCACAAGTCATTAATCAACAATATGACCGATGCATTATTTTCACCTCTACCAGTACTGGATTGGAAGCTGTATTAATCACAT
Organism: Sebastiscus tertius; assembly: GCA_916701665.1. Classification (NCBI taxonomy): domain Eukaryota; kingdom Metazoa; phylum Chordata; class Actinopteri; order Perciformes; family Sebastidae; genus Sebastiscus; species Sebastiscus tertius. The sequence continues at coordinate 47,250 of CAKAOH010038406.1, forward strand.
TCATCAATGCAACAAATCAAACAAAAGAGCAAACAACAAAACAACAGCTCCAGCTCCATGTATAACGTGTACTTGGTCTCTCGTTGCGTGTCAAACCTAACTTTTATTTACTTCCTCCTCGTTAGTCTAATTTAACGGCTGAGGGACGTTTGTAGTTCCTGAACTCATTGGCTCTTGTGGCTCTTTTGATGGAAAACAGCCTTTTAGTTATTCAGGGGAAATTAGTTGAAGGCTAATTTTCCCTTGATTAAAGATGTGCTTTTTTCCCCAAACTAAAAACACAGCTGTTTAAAGTCACACAATTATTGAAAAGTGCATTTGAGCCGTCGCTGCTGAATATCACAATCAAACAGAGATGACTTCAGCAGACAATGTTCCTCAGTCACCCTCAACAAGCTGCTCTCTCATAACCCTCCTACGCTGAAATACAGAGCATGTAATTACTACCCACTGTCCGTCACAACTGATGGAGCGTCCCATTGGCTGCAGATTCGACCTTCGCCCGGCCTGACAATGACACAAACACTGTGTGTGTGTGTGTGTGTGTGTGTGTTTGTGTGTGTGTGTACTTTTGTTTTTAAAAGGAATAAAATTGAAAGGTGTGCTGAGGAAGCAAATTAGAGAAAATTGCAGCTGATGAGTTCAGAGAGAAGATCTGAGGGAGTCACTGATCACTGATTATCCAGGAGAGAGGAAAAACAAAGGAAACACACACACACACACTAGTCTTGAAGTCATATCTTAGAGAAACACTCAGTCTTCTGCAAAACCACATGAGAAGATGGAAATCAGTTTCATCTTTAAAGGCTTCTCTTAAACACACACATTATAAACTGACTTGAAGAAACTCCTGAATGGGCGTTATCAGTGGTTATCATCATAGATATGGGTTAAAAGGGGCCTGCTACAACTACTAATAGGTTCAATAGGCTGTTATCAAATACAAGAGGACGACAGCTACCTCTAGTGATCAAAGAAAGAAGTCAGGTTACGTAGTATAAAGAGCGACAAGTCTGCTTTCACCAAGGAGACCGCTGTGAAACCAAAAGTCGACGTTGATTTATTTTACCCTACTTTTGTTATGTAACTTACATACTTCACTAACTCCACGTACGGAAGTTACCTCACAAGCATACTTATTTTAACCCCAACCACGATCATTTCCTTAACCTAACCAAGTAGTTCTGTTGTCTAAACCTAAAGTTGTTTTGTTTCAATTCACAACGTTAATTTTCACTCTCACAACGTGGCAGGTGCAGTTTGGCCCGTCTGACGCATTAGAATGGTAGTGATAACCACTGATAACCAGTATTGGTGGTAATGCATTACAAAGTAACGCCGTTATAGGAACGAAGCTGGTGCCACAGCTCCGAAACAACAACAACGGCTTTCATCTGTCACTCCGAGGGAAATTAACGAGCTCGTAGCTGGTTACATGGTGGAGGAGATGCTACCAGTATCAACTGTAGAATCTCCATCTTTCTGTAAGATCATTAATAAAATCCCTGACATGCAACATGGAGGGAACAGTGTTGGACAGAAAAAAAATTTGCTAGCTACCTCGATATAATAAAGAGCTGCAAAGGGGATATTGCTGTCCGTCATTCCTGCCTGCAGAGTTACAGATGCCGTAGACGAGGCGATGCAATGACGCTAGAAAAAAAAAGAGTATGAGCATACTGGCCTCAGAAATGCATCTGTCTAGGTAACATCATCTCACACTGTGTTGTCTCATTGCCTGCTGCAGACTGGCGGCCTGTTTCTGACCCTAGTTATAAACATTTAACAGCCTAATAAGACGATGTGATGAGTGCAGTCTAGTCCCGTTGGTTACTCTGAACTTTAACAGTAATAACACTAAAAGAAAACAGAAAGATGACAGTTTGTAAAAGTCATTTCTCGAGAGAAAACAAACTGTTTCTATCTTGAGATCCTCACCACCAGCAGCTTCTTCGTGTAGAAACACGCTATCCGATGCTCAAAGCTCATAATGAATAAACATAGATGATCTAAGATGTTAATATTTTAATTATAAGTAGCAGCCAGAGTCAAGTTTCTCCCAAATAGTATATTCTGACATGATTGTGTACAATAAAAAAATACAGACTACGTCGTATTTCTTCCCACAGATGGAAATCACTGTGAAAGCTGTTTAGTTGGATGACATATTTACTTAGTATGAAAACACACAGTTGAAAAGGGAAAATCCATGTGTATATTTAACGCAGGGACTCGCAGGGATTGAGTTCTCTGCGACTTTTGTCTTCTGGTTGTAAATATGTGTGGTTAACCACAGGAATCTGAGCTCGGGCTGGGCTAAAGTGCCGGCTCCACATGTAATGTCATTCAATCAGCACAGTGACACTCCGCTGAGCCGACGCGTGAGAATACAAATTAAGAAATACAGTGCATGGAGATGAAGATGCTCATTAAAACTGCTGCATGTTTATTTTGGCAGAAAAAAAATGAGTAGATGTATGTTGTTATGTGACAGTTTGAGATGATTTCCTGCTTTCTCAGGGCTTTTTAAGTTCATGTGGTTTCACTTATTTGGTTAACTGGTTTTGGAAGAAGCAGACTGGCATGTACTGTAGGAGATTTCATGTTCGAATGTTCAGCAACATTAAAGAGAAAGCATGGTTACAAAAGTGCATTTAGTGGTGAAAACTACGCAAGAAATGCAGCATCTATTGTACATTTTTGTTAGACTCCCCGGATCGCAGGCCCTGGAAATCTGTCCGAAGAATAGGGGGACCAGACTCACCAGCAAATAAAACATGAGCTCGCAGATTCGTCTAGTTCCCAGGAAGGCAAATCTTCTTCCTTTTTCCAAACATTAAAATAACCAACCCAATATCACACCAACAACACATTCTCACTCCCAACTCGTCAGATACCTCCGCTTGGTCAGTGCCACTTGGCATCGGAGACTGATGCATGGGGTACCCCTCTTAGTTACTTTTGGACGGACTGAGGACGGCGTGTCAATATATGCTCATTACTTGCATGTCCTTTCAAAATAAACATCTGTTTCACAGGAATTTTTAGGTTTAGGTGACACAACCACTAAGTTAGGGTTAGGAAACGGTCGTGGTTGACGTTAACCTCACTGACAACTCACATGACTGATGATACTGACGGGTCTCCTGGTTGAAAGTCTTGTGTTTGTTTAAACCGTCCACCAGCCATCCCCTCCCGCCCCCTCCCGCCTGCCCTGAACAGATTCACGCTACTTGCTCCGACTGCCGAATAACATTGGAGTTAGTTGAAAGCCTGGTTCGTCACATACTGTTGCTAAAGGGTGCCTCCCTGTGTCGGTTTCCAATGCCGAGGGGCACTTACCAAACGGCGATATTTGTCGAGTTGGGAGTGAGAACGGGTTGCCAAAGCGTATAATAGACACGCCAGTCCACCAGAGGACAGCGTGTCAGTGTCACGTTTCCCCCCCTCCCCCTGAGGTGTGAATATTACACATGTGTATGAAGGTGCAGTACCAGCCGGGGGCAACAAAACCAGTTAGTTAGGTTGAAGAAAATCATTGTGGTTGGTCTTAAAATGTATACGTAAACTTAGTAAAATACTTAAGGAAACGACGTAACATAACTACGGAAAACACGTGACAAGCGTCACTAAAGACACGTCACTAATTTACTAACTAAAAAAAGACTGTTCTCGAACACCGGCCTCCTGGTTGAAAGTCCTGTGTTTGTTGGACCTATCCATCTCCCTTTCTGTCCACTTTGTACTTTACGTCACTAGCTCTGAGCGTAGCATATTTACGCAGATGCATTTACACTGCTGTCAGTTTAGACTACATGGCGTGAAAATTACACGGCAAAAGCAAGAAGAGTGTTCTTAATAACACACTTTTGCCTTATCGTGTCATTCAAGCGCTTTTCAAGCTGAAATGACATAAAGTAGTGTTTATTTTTTTCTGTATGAAGTAAATTCAGAAAATCCTTGGGATAAGGGCACATTGTTTCTCAAGTGGAAAAGTTTTCTTGATTTGAAAATTGTAAAGTCAAATCTCAAGTGTTGATATAAATACAATTCGGTCCGAGTGCATGTTCCCCTACAAATGAATTAATACAAATAAACTGAGCTTGCCCGTTCCTTCTAGACTTTGGAAACTGCTTTCTCCACTTATGATACATTTACTAGCTTGTTCTGGGAGCCTTTTTACCAAACCGTCCAATATTCTGAGCAGTTTTAGGACTTGGACCTCCCTGTTTTCCACACAAAACAGACTGACATTAATTAAGTCTGAATTCCCCTTTGTCTGTTCTATCCACATTAAAAAGAAGACAAGGTGGAGTTTACTCATGAAGAGTATATAAATGTAAAATGTACATGATCACACACACACACACTAGGGGTGGAAGAAGTAATCTGATCTTTTACTACAGTGTGGAAATACTCAGTTACAAGTAAAAGTCCTAAATTCCAAATCTTAAGTAAAAGTATAAAAGTATTTGCACCAAATACATATAAAGCCCCGTTTCAACACCTTCATGCACATGTGTAATATTCACGCGTGACACGCTATCCTCTGGTGGACCGTAGAGACTAAAAGTCCTGGGAATTTTTGGTGGAAACTCAGCTTAAATGCACAAAAAGTAAAAGTACTCATCATGCAGAATGATCCATTTCAGAATCATATATATATTATATTAAGTAAGCGATGCAGCACCGCCCTGTCGGGGTTTATTTCACGACAATGACCTACTAGCTGTACATTATCCCGCGTATTACACGGCTACTTACTTAAGAAATCATAAATTGACACAAAAACGGTCCGCCAGAGTCAGACATCAGAACTGCATCCATAGCAACAGTCTGTTAAACATAGCAACGGTCTACTATAAAGAAATAACAGCCAGTAGAACGCCATGATTGACCAATCAGAATCGAGTATTCAACAAAGCAGTGTAATAATTGATTATACGTATATTGATAGATTAATGTGTTCATCTCTTTAATGTTGCAGCTGGTAAAGGTGGAGCTCTTTTTTTTTACTACAAATATACCGCTGGGTAGCTTAATCCATAATAATATATCATAACGTATTAGTTGAATTGTATTGTTTTGTATTACTGCAAAGTAACTAAAGCTGTCAGATAAATGTAGTTCAGTAAAAAGTACAATATTTACCTCTGAAATGTAGCGGAGTAGAAGTATAAAGTAGCATAAAATGGAAATACTCAAGTAAAGTACAAGTACCTCAAATTGCAAATTACATTCCACCATTGACACACACACACACACACACACACACCTACACGCACACACACACACACACACATTTGTTCACGGACATTTGTTGTTGACAGCTGTGTGTTTACGTGTGTCTTCCTGTCTGATGCTGATTGAAGTGGATGAGTTGAGACTTTTCTTCCAGAGAGGATCAGACCTCAGAGGAGCTCAGCAAACTCACACAGATTTAAAACCTCCCTCTCTCTCTCTCTCTTTTTACAGTGCGTCTCTACGTCTCTCACCCTGCCTCCCTTACTCCCTCCCTCTCTGCTCTCTAATCGCTGTGTTGTGGTGGTTTCTCCTCCCTCTCCTCTCCTCTCCTCTCTGGGCTGTATATAAGTGTGGATGGCTGGCTTGCGATTCAGACTCACAGAGGGAATGAACAAAAGCTTGTCGGACGTACGGCGCAGAGGGCCACAATGACCCCCGTGGTGACCCCGACGAAGAGACCTCCACCTCCTCCTGGACTGCTAATTATTGGTCGTGTGAGGCATCTACAGGTGAGTTGTTAAACTCAGGTACCAAGTCCTTCTTATCAGGCTAAAGAAAAATTTGTTTTGATGCACAAAGTGGATATTTTTAAACCCTGAGGGAGGCGGGAACTCTGGGTGTTACAGCATGGCTTGAGCGTCTGTTTTGGGTGATGCAGGAAGAGGAAGGAGGAGGAGAAGGAGGAGGGGGAGAGCGCCCTGCCATGTCAGGAATGTTGGCTCACCCCTTAACAATACCCTCGCAGTGGAGAAAGTTTCTCTGATGTAGAAATCGGACGAACAGCAGCACATTTTTTGAAGTCTCTGAGTGGTGTTTTTACCCAGCAGGCGTTCACGTTCTGCTCACTAGCTGCACATGAGTTGTAATGGAGACATTAAAAGGTCCCGGTTAGGTGGAGTTTCACTCATTTAGCAGACGCGCTGACTCATAAAGACTTACAGTAAACAGCCACAAGAGCCGACAACACGGGAGGTCACGGTTTTCGAGGAATGTCAGTTAGAGCAGCTGGATTAAAGTTCATCACAGGCAGCTATAAAAAGTTCTCTTCTGTTTATGGGAGCATGTTGTTTTTTAGTCTGCCCTCTGCAGAGACGCGGAGGGTTAACGTGTCTGGGGTTAAAGATCAAAAGCTGAAGCAGGGAGTCTTGATTAGCTGACAGGATTTCAGGATTGCGCATGAAGCTCTGCAATGAAATGAGACGAGTTCATCTGAGGCGATGCTCTGCCTTCAGGTGTTTCATTGAGGAATTCTGTTGAGGAACTTCTTACAATAATAATAGTACGATGACATCTTATGACATATATTGATAAGGAGACTCACATTATATGATAAGGAGATGTTTTATTTTTATTGATCCCCCAGGGAGGAACCTCACAAGTTACAGCAGCACAAGAAACAATGGTATTAAATATGATACTATGGAGCTCAACAGTGACAGCCCAGTTTTTTGAATGGCTCCAGTTCCTAAAATAAATATCCCATCGATTCACTCCATTGACGTTTCAGAAAATCTTTATACAAAGAGTTTTAAGCATGGAACCAAGCCGACCAGCTACGAGATGAATCATGACCATAAAACATTTGATTTGGAGCAAAAAACACTTGGAAAATGGAAAAAAGGCAAAGGTACAAGACTGTGTACATAATTATTTTAAGAGTAAAGGAACAATTCACCCCATAAACCAACTCGCCGCCTCTGGAAACTCCCAAAGAACGCTGAAAATGAAGACACATTCAGCAACTGCACGCCTTATTTATTTTCAGAAACACATTTTGGTGAAACGTTTTCGTAATATTAGAAAAAGTTTCCAAATGAGCCGCCATTGCTGGTCCGGTTTGAAATCCGGGAGCAGACTATGGAGCGGCACGTACGAGCACGTCCTTTCACTAGCCGTTCACGGCTGCGGTACACATTTCCATGGTAACAGCGAGCTCCACCAATCAGAGACGGTTACACTTAGGATTGTGGGTAGTGTAGTACTTCTCCATGACATCGCTAATGAAACATGTTTTTCTGAAAACGAGGTTGATATCCGGAATTGTGGCTTCTATAGGAGCACATACCAACGTTTCACAAGCTCGGCACTCGTGGTGAGTCTACCTTGGATGGTTACGACATAATGGCTAATAATCAAAATCCTCAATTCACAATATGAAAGGGATTTTCACTTCTGGAACCTCATTGTTGAGCTCTGTTTTGTGTTTTTTGGTAAACATGTTCAGAAATAATTCTGAGAGAAATCTAAGTAGTAGCTGTGATAATCCACAAAACAACAGGCATTTTGTGAATGCTATTGTAGAATGTGTTTATGGAAGTAAACAAATACATATCTCAAATATTGATTTTGGCATCTGCCTCAAAAAAACAAAGACCCACCAAGAAGCTCATCACAGAGCTCACTTTGAAAAATATCCGATTGTACTTAATTCAATATTTTCATCTCCATTAGTTTTGTTTTCTCTCTTCCTCTGAGGTCATCCATCTGTTTTCGCCATCCGACAAATCCTCCCCAAACCCAAACTCACCAATCGCCTTCGTCCTGGCAGAGTGGTTTCTGGAGCCTCGGTGCTCACCAGGCGCTGTGATTAGCATTTGGCTCTGCTGAGTGGAAAGATTTCAGCCTCGGTGGTTCACGTTCTCTTCCCGGCTTTTGTTTTCAGGCTCTCGTGTGAGGAACATGAATCATGACCACATTCAGTCACCAGGAATATTTGTTGAAATGCTTCTCTTTGCTCTGGTTAACATGGCTCAACCAGCTTTGTGTGTGATTCATGGAAAGTCCTGATGCAGAGCCGTCTTACTGAGCATTTGGAGAGGTGATGGAGGAGGCGAGCTACAGTCTAGTTTGGAGGATTTTCATGGTTAATTTTCAGTTGAAGCATCACAGCGGCTCCTCTGGGTGTTGAGGCCATGCTTAGTCTAACAGAGCACTTGAATGAATCAGTTGGATAAACTCTTCAATACATTAGGCCTAGGTTTGAGAGAGGTGAAGAGATGAAGAGGTGAGAGGCCTGAGGAGATAAAAACTATCCAGTTTTAACTAGAAAAGGGATAGGTTAGAGTATAATTAAGAAAAAATCTATTTTGTGTTGCAGAATCATTGTTTATTTATGATTTCCTACCCGGTAAATCATCTTGTGACCCTTCAGATTCATCTTGCGAGCCCTTGTGGGGGTCCCAATCGTAGACTGTATATAAAAGTTTGTGGACTACTTTTTTGAAGCCTTGAGTTCAGCATTTTGGCCGTCACCATCTTAGTTTTTTGGAACCAAAAGTGACAATATTTGGATAAGAGGGTGTAGCTGGAGAAGAGCCAGGCCCGGCGCGGTCAGGTACCGACCAGGTGGACCAAAAATAGGAATGAGGGCTGATTCGAAATAGAAGTTAGAAAACAACTGAGTCCTTTTTTTGTCAGATACTGACGTTAGCAAACACTGCAACTACTTTCAGTAGAGGAAGAAACAGGGATGGACTTGGACCAGTTTAGAATGTTTTTTGGCAATTGAAATGGTTTCTAGGAATACTACAAGGAAAACAACAGTTTACAACAAGTATGACAAGTTTCAACACGGCTGAGCATCTCCAGAATCATACCATCAGTTTTCAGGTTGAGATCCCCCTTCAAGGAAACCTTCAGTTCATTTCTTGCAGAGACTTGAACAACATGCAGGTATCTCTTTATGATTTGCAGATACAGGTCTGTTAGATTACTGGATAGCAGCATGAAAGGCCCAAAGCTTTTCAGACTGAGCGAGTAGTAATGTGACTTGGTGATGTCCGGTTGGTGTTGGAACATATTCACGTGACAGATGGTGTATGTGAGGGAATCTGTGATTTTGGCTCCACGCCCCTCGGCCCTCCATCAGGGGTTCGGCTTGATTCCCAAACACCAAACCGAGGACATGCTTCTCCCTCTCCTGGCATCTCTGAATGTGCTCATCTTTCCATCCTCTTAGAAATGCCTCCATCAAACTGTCAACTTCATTTACTCCTGAGTTCAATATGCTTTCTTTGGGCATGAAATTCACTCGTGCTCCAGGAGTAACTGGTGTGAAATGAGCTCCTTCGAGGTTGCCGAGGTCGTACGGCAGCACACTGAGCCCCACATCAAAGATAAAAACTGGCTTCAGTCCATGAACATGAACACACTGATAAAAGATCATGAACTTATCTGTCATCAGCAAAACAGAACTGCAAGGTGTCGTGCCAACATCGTATCTTCCACTTGACCTTCCTCTCGACATCTGGTTCAGTCACGCTGCTGAAATGCCGAAGAACCGTTTACACCTCAGACACTGGCAACTGTGGCTCAAATTCACCCCAAATTTCTAACAGAGCCACTGAAAATGAGATGGTTTCTCTCTTGTTTTTGTTGAATGAATGCAGCCATTCCACAAGAACCACAGACATCAACAAACTCGTATCTTAATCGATGCCAGACCGGCCCGCGGCTCCAAGCTCCTCTGGATAAATAATTCACTTTGACACAAAGCCAGACTTTAAACATGAACTCCAACGCGTTTAATCTGAGGCGGCTCCTTCGCCTTTTAGCGTGATAAGAACCATCGACTGGAGCACATGAAGGTTTGGTCCAGTTCAGCCTCCCAGGTGGACCCAGACTGTGGCTTTGATCAGTCCATCTGCATGTTTGAGGCTTGTTTTGAATCCCAGGAGACGGTCCTCACCTGACACACGATGGCCGTTTGTTCAAGCACTTTGACGATTCGACAATTTCCTGACAGGCAACCTCTTGTGTTGAGAGCTGAAACGATTAGTCGAGTAGTAAAAAATATTATCCACTAATAGAGAACATGGCCAGAAGAATTAATCAATAATGAAAATAATCACTTGTTGCAGCCATATTTCTGGTTATGAACGTCCTCTTTGGAAGGACAGGTGTAGACAGAGTATAAACTGAAATACAGCCGGTGTGTGCTGCAACTAACAGGCATCCCGACGAATACAGTTCCATTTTAATCAATACAGCTATCTACAGGGAATCTGTAGCTAAAAAAATATTGTATTAATTTATTTATTTATATGTATTTATTATTATTATTATTATTGTTATTATTTTAATATTATTTTATTATTAGTATAGTATTATTTATTTTATTTTTATTTATATTTTTTAAATTATTATTATCATAATTTTTCTCCGCCCTTCTGAATACTTCGTTTTTCACTTTACAGTTACTATCTGTAATTATTTGTACATATTGCCTTTTTGTTATGGTTTAGGTTGTTGCAGTCATTTTTCTTAAGGAAACAATAAAAAGCATGATTAAATAAAAAAAAAAAAAAACAGCTATCTACACAGGCCGCCTAATGGCTTGTGCTTCAATTGCATTTTAACCACGAGCTAACAGAACTCTGGAAATAAAACTTTAAATATGTATGAACTCATCACAACCGAAGCAGTTGTGATGGTTGACTGAAAAATGTAGCTAAAACGTATCTGGAGTAGACAGTCTATTGTGAGAAACACACAATACTTCCGAACGTAATGAGAGTCGATTACAGACCGAAGTAGTTGTCAAACTACGATATCTAGGATGTGGTGGGAAGCAAAGGGGATTTTGTTTTCTGGAGAGTTAACATACGTGCAACAAAACATCTGACTTTTTGCATCTCATCTCAGACCAACAATAAATCACTGTTGTTTTTCATCTTTTAACCTTTGTCTCCAACCTTAATCAAGTAGTTACAGTTGTCTAAAGTTAACCGAACCACAGAGCTGACAGATCAGAAATCGCTTATATGAACTGTTTTTGTAAAGGTTGTACTGTATGAGTTGTTTTGAAAGACACTGACAAGCAGGTTCACAAAAAAAGGTACCAACATTAAAGCACACATGGTTCAATAGTATCAGTCTTAAAATCTTTGGGATTGTGAAAACTGACGCAAGTTGGAAGCATCACTTGCAGAACGTCACTGTTCAGATAACTTGAATAAACCAAGAATTTAAAGATGAAATCTCTACAGAGTTGCACAACGCATTTGTACTAACCAGTGTTGCATATCAAGAAGGGCATTGTGAGTAAACAGTGATCCATGATGGTCTCCACAGAGCCAGCATAGCAGGTTAGAGACCTGTCGCACCCTGATATCGCCCAATCAGCTGAGAGTAGAGCTCAGAGGTTTAAAGTATGAATAGAAAACCTACACAGAGAATAATCAGAAACATTCCCATCATCAAATCACGCCTACTCTGGAAGTGGTTGAACCGAGAGCCGTTATCCAGCCGTACATCTATACATTCACTGTAGCGCTGCAGTTCAGTCGGCTTTGAAAAATGATCTGCTTTCACTAAGTGCTCCAAGTCAAATTATTTCCAAACCAACAGGGAAAAACTGGCAGGAACACAAAGAAAGGAAAAGACTTTGATTCCGAACCGACATAACTCAGATAGGAAAAACAACAACTCCCATAAACTTTATACAAGAATACTAATGAACATGAACAATGCCTTTTTGAAAAATAGACATAGGATTTTCATCTGTACTGCTGCTGCCATTCTGAACTACAGATCATACACTACTGCTAGCGTTGTCAAGTGACAGGTGGCTCCATGCTAATGCTTCATCATACATAGGGTATGGTAAGTTTTACGCTGTATAGTTTTTTCTTTTAGTTTCAAACAGTGTGAAGTTATTTGTTAACATAATGTTTAACATGAAATTTCATAGTTGGCCGATACAGTTAGATGATTTACTACATGGCTTGTGTTAAAAGGAAACAATAATATCCAAAGTAAAGAGTCAAACTTTTAGATGTCAAGTTACTCAGTTACTTTTGAATGTTACAATAAATAAAGTAAAAGATACTTAACACAAATTAATAAGTAAGAAACCGTGACAAATTATCTAAGTCCAAATAATGTCCCGAGTAAATCTGCAACCACACCACTAGATGCCGCCAAATCCTACACACTGTCCCTTCAATGCAGCATCAAACAACTATTAGCTATGTAAAGATATAGAGGAGTAATGTCTACCTGAGCAGAGAATGAAATCTCTCTCCCTCTGTGTGTGCTGTAATCCGAGTTTCTCCATGCTTTGTTGACATGGACTGGCTGCCCGTGTGTGCCTTTTAGTGCATGTTAGTGCACGTGACTGCCCCCCACTGCTAGCTCACGGCCGCTGCTCTGCACTGCTCTTATGCGGCGGTTGCAGCTGAGCCGACCCACAACATCGTTGTGGACAACACATTCTCACTACCAAATCGTCAAAACAAAACAACCCGCTGCCCGCCCTGAACAGACTCTCACGCTATTAATACTACGTCATTTGCTTCGACCGTCGAATAACGCTGCGGGTGGGTTTACATTGGAGTTAGTTGAAAGTCCGGTTCGTCACATACTGTTGCTAAAGGGTACCTCCGTGTGTCGGTTTCCAAAGCCACGGGGCACTGACCAATCGGCGGTATTTGACAAGTTGGAGGTGAGAACGGGTTGTTTAAGCCCCCACCCTCTGGCTCCCGCCAGGTTAACACTGTTAGCTCCTTCAGCACTGTTGCTGTTGTTTTCACTATTAGTGCTGCTAGCACCGTTAGCAGCACGCTGCCATTGCTGTGTTGGGAGCCTTGTGGAGGCAATCCCTCAATCATAGATATGCTCTGAAGTCCGTATAGAGCTCCTTTAATGAGGAGTCAACCAAGGAGGTCAAAGCACGACACAGAAAGAAACTAGAAACTGATTCATGCGTCTGATGGGTCTCTGTGTGCTCTCTGACTGAATGTTTGGTTCAACCAGCAGCATACGGGACGCAGAGACTCTGAACCTCACTGAGAAATTTGGCAGGGAAGCCCGTCATTGTGGCCTGAGGCTTCAGCTCTGGTCAGAGGACGACTAGATGTGGACGGGAAAGCAGCGGTCGGTTCAGCTGGAGTCCTCGTTCCAATTCCTGGGTGTTAACTGACTTCCTCTCTGTGACCTCTGACCCCTGGGTGCCAAAAGCCAAGAACTATTTATGTCTCCGAGGACAAAAATCTGAATATCAGTCTAAATTCTTGCTAGCAGAGGAACGTGGGCTCACTAAAAATATTACCAAACATCATCCGGGGAGCAAAAATATAATTTTTAACAAGTAATTTCTTGATTAATTGAATTGTTGTTTCGTCTATAAAATGTCCAAAAATAGTGAAAAATTACCACCAATATTTCCAAGAGCCAAAAGTGACGTCTTTAAATGTCTTGTTTTATCAAGTTAAAACATTTCCACATGGCATGTGCATTAAAAAAAGTCAGTTTGTTCATCCATCCATCGTATTGTAGTCTCTTGTGTCTCTGGATTATTTGAAAACGATTGGGACCTCCAAGGAATGTCAAATAAAATGCCAACAGCTGGAAAACAAATGAGGATTTAATTTCCGCAGAATGTCAGCGTGCCGACTACACCCCAGATGTTTTAAGAGACGTAAACGTGGAAAAACTATGGGCTCATAAAATTACATGTAAAAGCAAATGTGAACGCTTTTTATCGTGCTTTAACACTCACAGTAAAGCAGACTTTTATTTATATGACAAATCTGTGGATGGGGTAAATTCAGAGGAGCTGTTGAGAGCTCATCCAGCTGTGACTTCCATAAACTCATCGAATAATATAAAAACAGTCAGAAGGTCAAATGGAGTTGAAGAGACTTCTGCAGACGGGCTGAAAACACTTCACACTGTCATTAAAAGCTTTGGGTTTAGAGCCTCTGCTGCTTATTCTGTCAGTCTGTCGGTGTTGTGAAATGCTGCAGGGGAGGCGTCTTATGCTGTATTCATATGGAATCAGACGGTAGAAGGCAAAACGGATATCATTATAATGGATGAGAGTCCATCCATCATCTGTAACTGACACAAGTCGCCAGACTATCACAGGGCTGACACATCGAGACAGACAACCTCACACCCACCTACGGGCAATTTAGAGTCAACAATGAACCTAACCTGCATGTCTTTGGACTGTGTGAGGAAGCCGCAGAACCTGGAGAAAACACACGCTAACACGGGGAGAACATGCAAACTCGACACAAAAGGGCCTCAAGCTGGTTTTGAACCTGCGTTCCTCTTACTGTGTGGCGACAGTGCTAACCACTGCACCACCATGCAGCCTGTGGATGAGAGTAAAATGGTAAAATTACGTGAGGCCGTTGCAGATTGCAACCAACTGAAACTTCCCCCGTGTGCAAAGCGTGTAGGAGAAGTACTGTGGCGCGAAAACATGAATGGCCTTCTCTAGAGTCAGTGTTTGGTTTGGTATTATTACAAGAATCTCCTTAAAATAACACTTTAATGGAAATGCTGTGTTCTTTTTTATCCGTCATTCAACCAGAGAGGTTCCACTGAGAAACAGGCTACGTTCCAAATCTCATACTTTTTCTTTTTAATTTTAGTACGTACTTCAGCTGCCCTTACAAAGTACATACTGTTGCATGCAGTGTGCATACAATTTGGACATACTACTTCTTCATAACATAGCACCTTGACCTTTGACCCTCTTGCTCATAGATCAGCTGCAGGATTGTGGGTCAGTATAGCCAGAAAAGCATGCTGGCTTGCATACTGCAAAATGTGACTGGATGTATAGGACATCCTGGTATTTTTGGCATACTGCATTTGACACACTATGTATTGGGACATACTAAATAAACCTAACAGACTCAAAAACATACATCTGATATTAATGGAAATAATGTCCGTTTTCTATTTTTAGGCCTTCCAAAATGTATGAAATATCTCACCATTATACACTCAACTCTAGTCTTTCATACAAGATTGTGTAACAAATGTTGCCCACAGAATAAAGACAATAAAATAAAACATGTACTTAACAGCTGTGGTCATGAGAATCATGAGAGCTAAAATGGCTAAGCTAGAAAAAGTTGTGAAAAAAGTTGGATAAATAGTGAATATTTCTGTTTATTCTCTGCCTCCCCTCCATCCCTCCGCAGGATGATTGACAGCTGCTCCTCCTGAACCCCAGGATGCCTGTGGTGCCAGTGGGCGGGACATCCTCCTCCCACCACGTCGTACCTGTCGCCCTCACCTGCTCCTGGCTGTTCGTGCTCTTCCACGCCGCCTTCGGTCAGAAACCCGCCAAGCTGCCTCTGATTGGCCGGAAGCCCTTCATCGCCGCCTGGAACGCCCCGCTGGACATGTGCACCATCAAGTACAACGTCACCACCAACGCCGACCGCCTCTTCCACATCCACGGGAGCCCGCGTGCCGATTGGACGGGCCAGAACGTCACCATCTTCTACGCAAACCGGCTGGGGTACTACCCCCACTACACGCCGCAGGGCGCCGCTGTGCACGGTGGCGTGCCGCAGAACAGCAGCCTGGACCTGCATCTGTTCAAGGCCTACCAGGACATCACCCACTTCATCCCCTCAGAGGACTTCCGTGGCCTGGCCGTCATCGACTGGGAGTTCTGGCGACCTCAGTGGAGCCGCAACTGGCACAAGAAAGACATATACCGACGCAAGTCGAGGGAGCTGACCGCCAAAGCGTACGTCAACGTGACGGCGGCACAGGTGGAGGAACTGGCGAGGCGGCGGTTTGAGAAGAGCGCCAAGGCGTTCATGCAGAGGACTATCCAGCTGGGCACACGCCTTCGCCCCAACGGCCTCTGGGGTTTCTACCTCTACCCCGACTGCCACAACTACAACCTGCACGAGCAGAACTACACAGGCTTCTGCCCTCTGCTGGAGAGGCTGAGGAACGACGAGCTGATGTGGCTATGGAACAGCAGCACGGCGCTCTTCCCCTCCGTGGCGATCAGGAAAAGTCACACCAACAGCATCGGCAACCTGCACTTCTCCCAGCACAGGATCCGAGAGTCGCTCCGCATCGCCTCGCTGACCTCGAAGGAGTACGACCTCCCTACCTACGTGTACCTGAGGCTGGGCTACCGAGACGAGGCCCTGGCCTTCCTCACCATGGTAAAAACAACGTTAATGTCGTTGTTTTACTGTTAGTTCAGGATTAAGCACGTAATTTACATACTCAGCTCGGATTGGATAGCTATTTTCTCCCATTGCCACAGGATGTGTTACCATACATTGTTTTTAAGTCCTGTACTGGGCTCCAGACTAACGTTTCCACTGGTAGCACTGGAATCATATGTATTATAAGTCATAATGTAACTTATACAAAGATGTTTATTAAAAGACACATCAACATATACAAATCTCTGACATAAAGATGAACACTGGCTGTTTGCACTGACAGAAGGTCAGTTTACTTTTTCACTACTGCCCTCTAGTGGAGATCCACAGAAAAGCAGCTCAGAGTCACTAAATACAGACCCAGAACGCTGTGGTTTCCTTGTTCCCCCTAAACTACACCACCAAAACCAGAGGGAGTTTCTTTTTGCTTATACTGCTCTGCAGATTCATTGAGGAGTTTCAGAAATAACCTTTTAAATGTATGTGTCACACAGGTATAGGTTATGCAAAAACATCTGGACAAAAGGAGGATGTTTGTCACTTCACTTCTTCATCATCAACAATCAGAAGCACCATCTTTGGGCTCCACATAATTATTCTCTCTAATCACATAAAATGCATCTGCTTGTCCATCTCTGTTCTATAGATTATTAATAGTTATGGCTTTGTGAATTAATTACATTCAATATAAATGATGATTATGAAACTACTGTATGTCATGTGATAGAAAAGATCCTTTCTTAAAAGCAGCATGTCATTTTAGTTTCTCCCCTTTACAGACATGCCCACTTTATGATAATCACATGCAGTTTGGGGCTGTTGTTGCCTGTTGGGCTTGAGCTCTGAGTTTCTGGACAACATCTGTCATTGTTTTGTGTTGTTAATTGATTTCCAATAATAAATATATAAATACATTTGCGTAAAGCAGCCTATTTGCCCACTCCCATGTTGATAAGAGTATTAAATACTTGACAAATCTCCCTTTAAGGTACATTTTGAACAGATAAAAATGTGCAATTACTTTGCGATTAGTCATGATTAACTATAGACAATCATGCTATTAACAGCCCTAATTAAAATCTTTTCTAGTGCTTCAACTTTTTGCTTTTAAAAACTGAACTCAATGTTCCTGTAATGATTTGGGCCTGTTGTTTAAGTGTGTTAGATGATTTTATATGTGTGTTAGTGACGGAGACAGAGCGAGTAATGTGACGTTTGTACCTGTGCGTTTCCTGCAGAAAGACTTGATCCACACCATCGGGGAGAGTGCTGCTCTGGGAGCTGCAGGGTTCGTCATCTGGGGGGACCTGAACCTGACCTCATCCAGGGTGGGTATCCTTAACCCTCTCTTACCGTCTGTACGCTGGCTCACAGCGGACTCCCTCTGTTCATTGATACACAAAGTAGATTTAAATACAGGTCAAATGTTCACTCTTCTTCTTTTCTAATTTGTGCCGCTGAGACAGACTGACCGGGTACGTCCATGTGAAAAAACATTCTTTCCTCGAGCTTCTTGATTTGTTTTGGAGTCCGAACCAACCGCAGCAGTAAATATAGTCAGACAATAGAAAGTTGACATCATGTGGTCGCTGCGTGTTGTGAAACCACTTGGACATTTTGAAAACTATAATGCTGTTACTATAATGTTTTTATGGCCTGTCTGCATGGAAAGGAGTTCATCCATTCAGCATCTGACTGTCTCAGAATCTCAGGGAGTGTTCTTGCATGAATATGCAGCTGCTTTTCCAAAAATTTGTAATGCAATTTGCAATCTGCACATCTGTTATACCTCCACCCTGCCCACCTCAACTCTTAAAACCAGCTTGGTTTGAACAATCTTACTGTATCTGCCAATCTGATCAACCGTCATTATCTCTGTACTAACCATAGATTTCATAAAAAGATAGACGACATAACAGCCCCCCAAAAGTGAAGCCAAAACATCTGGATCGCCCCCTGGTGTCTGGCTGCAGTATAAGTCCTAAATCACGCCCCCTCCATGTTTGCGGATGGGATAGGGACCAAACTAAAAAGTCAAAGTACCTACTTTTTTCACCAGCTGTCGTTTTGTTTCCACAGCATAACTGCACCAAGGTGAAATCCTTCCTGAGCCACCGCCTGGGCCAGTACGTCACCAACGTAACGCGAGCCGCCGAGGTCTGCAGCGACTTCCTGTGCCAGGGAAACGGCCGCTGCGTCCGCAGGGACCCCCTCGCCCGCCATTACCTCCACCTGAGCGCCGGCAGCTACCACATCCGGCCCTCAGGCGACGAGGACTTTGTCGTCACTGGGTGGCACTCGCAGCACGAGCTGCAGCTGCTGACTGAGAGGTTTCGCTGCCATTGCTACGAGGGCCACGAGGGCGAGCGATGCGACAGCATCAACATAGTGAAGGAGGACGACAGGCCGTGGGGCGGGGCGGACGACGAGCAGGAGAAACAGAGGAAGGCGTGGGAGGGCGAGCAGGGTGAACGGTGGGAGGGAGGGGAGAGTGAGGCGCCACTGAACAGCTACAGCTTTCATCTGATGTTGTTAATGCTCCTGTTGAACTTATCGTTAGTAAAGACGCTCGTCTGACAAAAGGAGTCATCTTTCAACACAGCTGTGCACAGATGTTACTTTTCAACACACATACAGAATGATGTTTTTCAGACAGACTGGTCTTTGGCTGGATTTGAACCCAGGATGATGCTGTTTCACCTGATGCCCTACCAGCAGCACCCTCTTTAAATGACTTACCAAATGTTGATTATTATCCATGAATCTAGAGATGGTTTTTTACTTAACAATTGTCATTTTGGCCCATTTCCAGACCACTGAATCACTGCCCACATCTCAGATTTGTTCAAAGATTCAAATAGGTCTGGTGTTGTGCACATTAACAGCTGTTTCCCTGGCTGGAGGAGATATTTGTATATGAACAGGTCAACCTGGTCTCATGGGAAGGTGTATAAATAACACAACATTAGAAGGACATTCCGCGTGTAATTAAAACGCATTGTAGTCTTGTTTTGCGTGTCATTTTTACGTCATGCGACAAAACTGGAACAGCTGCAATTAAGTTTAGGCAACAAAACCACTTAGTTCGGTTTATGAAAAACATCATGGTTGGTTAAAATAAGTACGAAAAACAATGCAACAGAAGTACGATGACAATCACAAACGTCATTCACATTTTCACGTCGGCCACCGTAGTTTGGCACACCTGAGAGGCTTCAGTTGGTTGCAATCTGCAACCTCACCGCCAGATGCTGCCAAACACACTGCACACACACCTACACAACGCACCTCTAACACTCAGCTGAGGTCTCTGCTGAGTGGAAAAGAAACTTGTGAAATGAAAACAGCTGCTGTGTTGAAAAGTAACACTTGTTTAAAAAAACACAACACTTCATTTTTAAAGGAGTGTGATGGCACTTTACCTGACACATACATGAGGTTTGGGATGTTGACAGATGAAGGTTTGGTTGATTGTAATACGGTTCAACAAAGGTGAACTGTATTTGACCTCTGCAACTATCTGCACTGCCTCTTTAGCCAACAACTGCATCCGTTCTTTCAGGAATGTTAATGTAGATGTTAAACTGTGGACTGAGTCACCTGCAGAGCCGAGGATCGGATCGGAGGGATCGTGTTTATTGCTTCTAAAAGCTTCGTGGTTCAGTAGGATAACAGTCAAATCTGGCTCGCTGCAGGACAATCCTCTAGTTTGTTTTGTGGAGACACAACAACAAAGCCTTTCAATGGAAACCAAAGGGTGCTACTACTACCAACACCACCACACAGCCATATGTTGGAAAATCACTAAAGTCTGACGCTCGGTCTGTGGTGCTTTTGAAGACATATTTCTGATGAACTTTTTCTCAACAATAAGCTGATATTTCACTTGACATTATACATAAAGTGTGTATTTTTTGTACTGTTCCTTACATTATACTCTTGAAGTACGGCATGTCAGGAAACAAGCCTGTTATGACGCGGCATTCACATGATGTAGGTGCTATTGATTTCAAAATATTATGTATCTGTATCCTTTCTATATAGGTATAAGCATAGAGTTTTTCAATGTTTATGTAGAGGTTGATGTTACTATATCTCAGTTCGGAGGAATTAAATCAGCAGTTTAGTTTTTGATGATATCTCATGTCGTTGTGGCTGAGCGGAGCAAACCGTCTCTGAAGCCGATGTACAGTACTGTAGGTATGACGAAACACTGAACAGGATGTAAAACATGGCACATACTGTATCTGAATACATGACTCAGTGGCTCGCTCACTTCTTGCCAAAGAAGAATCATCTCCTGCAAAAATATGACGAAGTAGAAAGTTGACTTAAGACTGAACACAGGTTAGAGTTCAATTTAGTTGAAGTTTTGGTGCAGAACACCTGTTGGGAAGAAAGTCAGGGTGGATGGTTGTATAAATGATGTGACAGTTTTCTTTTAACCATGACCGTAATCTTTCTCTGACCTTAGAGTAGTTTTAGTGACCTAAACTTTGCCAAACCGTAACCATAGAAGTGGCAGAGCAGAGAAAAAGCAATACAGATCATTTGAAATAGTTTTGGAAGACACTGACAAACAATTCTGCTCTGAAAATAGGGGCGTAAGATCATTGATTTTTCTGTGGCAGCTGAACACAAAGAGCTCAATATTTGTTTTGAAAAAAGGCCTGCAGTGAAACTGACTGGAACTGGATAACCGTTTTGGGTCCAATCCATATTTACCACAAACCAAAGACCTGGAACATTTTAAACCAAATCCAGAGCAGAGGTGGACCTGACCAAAGACGTCTAATGGAGGTTTCTGCTCTTTAAAGTTGAACATGTAGCATCTCTGTAACACTGATCCTGGTTTAAACTGAATCAGTACTTTCATCACTGCCCAGCCTCCAGGTGAAGTTCAGGTCTGAAAAGTTTCATTTCACTCATCATGATGCGGTCACTGTGTTTTTGTTTTTCTGAGGATTGTAAACCAAATATGCAACAAGGACTATGCAACACATGAAAAATGTTACCTGAATGTAAATGCACTGCAAATAAAGACTTTTCTTCAGTACACCTACAGTATGCTTCTAGATTTTCGTCTGTGCACATAAAGAGAGGATGTTGGTGTGTTAAATATTCAGAAAAACAACTTCTACTTTGCGCAACATGTGCATGCCGAGTTAGAGCCTCGCAATGACTTTTAGTCTTCTATTTAAAATATATCCTGAGGGGAAACAGAAATTGAAATAAAGCTCAAATAAAGCAAGAAGCCTGAACTATCAAACCAGCTGGTTTCTGTCGAAATACTGAGGACTAAGAAGAGGAAGAGGTGTGGACGGAGAGGTTACATTCTCTGTCTTTCTCACTGACGATGACTCATGAAAAATACCACATTCAAACACATTCAAGCGTTTCTGTCATCTGAGGAAAACAAGTCAAATGCAGATAGGGGTCTACAGTACAGTCACCCATCACATAGTTTCATCCTTAAGTGTTTGAAAACTGTTTCAAAACGGCAGAAATATCAGGAGCTGGTTAAATAATCAATCAAACAATGATGCTGATCGTTTGATGTGTGATATGGGGACAGGAAGAATATTTGTTTGACAAATTAAAAGTGCTTTAAAAATCCAAATTTTTCCAAGGTCAGTAAGGCATCATAACAGGGGGATCAGTGAGTCATTGATGAGTCACTGTTGTAGATCACCAACACTGACGAAACTGTTTTGTGATATGAAGCAACACTGGCAGAAATGCATGTACAACCCGGTCCCCACAGTAGACATTTCATTATAGTGAGACCATTATCTGAAACTTGGCCTCACTGTATAAAATGACCTGTGGGGACCTCTAGGATAATCACAGCCTCATGAAACTTTACAGCCACAAACTAGAGACCTAGAGCATTCAGAGATGGATGGCTTTCCTAGGTAGATTAACAATAAGGGGGTTTCTGAGCAGTTTACACAACACAAGTGCTCTCCAGCTAATCGACGAAAAAGGCAATTCTTGCAGAAATCTCCAAATCTCTAAAAGTTTTTTAACCCAAATCACAGCATGGCTTTTTCTGTGGTGTTCCCTCAAAGTCTTGGTGCAATAATGTGGTATTTTGGTGAGATTATTGATCATTTTTCATCAAGTCTCTAGTAATAAAAAAAAGGTTACATTTAGCACCAAATCTGTGTAACAAATAGTATCAACCAAAAAATTACTGCAACAACTTATGAGACATAATAGAGCATGGGGATGGAAATCATATACTTCTATCATAATGTTCTAAGCCCTTATACACTTTTATAATCTATTTTAATTCATTAATTTGTGTTTAGGTCTGATTAATGACTAAAACAACTTGACACACAGTGCAGAGCTTCATCTCAAATTAATCTTCAGGTTTTAAATTTGTCCTATCATGTACACCACTTCTATGTGACATCTACTGTTGACCTGCTATCTCCCCCTAAAGACCCCCTGAACCCCCCTAAAAAGACAAAAACAGGTCTATTGTGGGTCTCAGAGGGTTACTTATGAACTGTTTCATGTGCTGTATATGAATATTCATCTGCTCTGTCAAATTGTAAATAAAACAAACCATGATAAAAATGCAATAAAATTTGTTTTTATATATAACAACTAACAACTGACTGAATGTGGAGACCAGGCCGGACGTCAGGACAGCGATCAGATAACGATCAGCGTGAAGACACAGTTTCCTCTGACACATGACGCAGCAAAAACTCAGAGACGTGGAGAAGTTTAGAAACCGAGAGCAGTCCTTCAGAAGAGAGCAGCAGGTAAGAACTGATGACATGACAAAAATATGGAAATAATGCAAAACTGATTGAAATATGTATTTCATTCACTGCATCTGGTACAATAATGTATATTATATAAATAATGTGGCGTCAATCATCTGAACATCTGAACAATTTGTCTTTTGGAGTTTTTGGTAATTTTGTAGCGACAGTTAACTCTTAATTTGATTTAGTGTTAATCTTTCAGATTGATTTTGAAATTTAAGATAATCTGTGATCTGTATTGAGATTGTCAGGTGAAAACTTTGTTACTGCAAAATGTTAAGTCCTTGAAAAATAAGAAATAAACACCTTATGTTCATTGAATCTTTAGCTACATATATTTTTGTCTTTATTTAGTCAAGTTTTAATTTGGCGTCAAAATGTGTTCCAAGTATATACAGAATCATTTTATACATACAAACAAATAAAAATCACACTAAATGAATTAACAACATTCACACACAGCACAATAACACGATGATACAGTTCTGTATACAGCTGTATCATCTTTCATTAGTATATTTGTTTGGGAAAACGCTCATTGATCAACATAGGGAGGTGTTTCTAATCTGTTGTCCCTGGTCAGATGTTGAAAAAGGAACAATGAAATAGATTAAACAATAGTCTTGTTTTAATATGTCTTATAAATTCTTTAACCCTACAAATCTAATCAAAACAAGGTAATCAACAAATCAGAATTCAAACATTTGAATCCGGTACGGATGATATATTATTGCTGATCAACAAGCCTTCTGGACTCAATAAACTAAACTATTACAGGTTTATTACGACTATAATGCACTGCTTAACTGTAAATGTATGACATCCGTACAACCTGTGTCCAAATTCTGACAGATTCTGAAATTTAGGACCAAATTCTCACAATGTGATTGTTGTTACGACACACGACCACAAACCAACCAAGGCGCCGCATTGGGTTAGATAAAAACACACAGATACCATGGGCATGTATCAATTGATAAAAACATTTTTTACATTGTAGTCATAGACTGTCCATAAGAAGTGGATGTAGTCACCGTGACTTCACCCATTGCTTTGTGGACTGACATTTTTAAGCGTTGCTTTTGGCAATTTGTCCGTCGCCATCTTGTTTCGTTGCAACCAGAAATGACATGAGAGGGGGGAGCTAAGTACAACCGAAAGCGTAATAAGACATTTTTAGGCGACCATAATGTTATAATTAACTTTCATGAACTAAAAACACACTGAAAGGGTTAAAGATGGGGCTCTAAGATGAAAACACTGACAACGCCGTGGTAGCGACCTGTTAATCACAAGGTAGCCACGCCCAAAAGCATCGCCTGCTTTATGGTCTATTTGACTCTAAATGGGACCATAATTCACTAAATGAACATCATGCTGTATTGAAGAAGGCAGACTGAATACTCTGGGCGGCACAACATTTCGTAAGCGCATTTTTGGAAAAGGTTTCAGAGAAAAACAAGAAAGATGCCCTTGCCCAATGTGACATGACATGACCTTTAGACAAATCAAACAAATCTATCGAGACAAAGTGATGTTTTCAGTAAATTCTCACCATGAAAAGCGATGAAATTAAAGTGTAGCTGCAGGTTTATGTTCAAGAGCAAGACCATGTTTATTGATGTTTAAGTAGGAAGACTAAACTTAAATTTATACAATGTTTTCTCAATTCGCTGCTCTTGCATGTGAGTTAGTGGAGAGTCTGTACTGGCGTAGACTTGTTGTCGGAGGGTTTTATTGTCCACTTCCTCTCCACACTAGCAGGTTTGGGATGGCAAAGCCTCCATGAACGTAAACGTGAACGTGTATAGGATGAAAGTGTCAGGGATTAAACTGGGACTGAATCTTATTTGTTGTCTTTCCTTCATTTGTCCAGAGCCATCGCAATGGCCTCGTCCTTCCTGCCCTGCGTCGCCCTCCTCATTATTGGATCCATCACCACCGTCCTCGCACTGCCGCCTACTGAGCCGCCACTGATCCACGACCACCCCTTTCTGGCTATATGGAACGCCCCCACTGACCAGTGCCGACAACTCGACATCCCTCTGGACACCGCGGCCTTCCAGGCGGTGACCACACCCGCTGCAGTGCCCGGTCAGTTCCTCACCATCTTCTACGAGGACCGCCTCGGCCTCTACCCTAGAGTCGACACCACCCAACGCAAGCTCTACAGAGGCGGAGTGCCCCAAAACGGCAACCTGACGGAGCACCTGGCCAA
The DNA here is from genome assembly GCA_916701665.1 of Sebastiscus tertius. NCBI lineage: Eukaryota > Metazoa > Chordata > Actinopteri > Perciformes > Sebastidae > Sebastiscus > Sebastiscus tertius. The sequence goes on from CAKAOH010038406.1 coordinate 72,434, forward strand.
AGCCCAAAGTCAAATCGATAACTACATCTCCCAGGATTCCTCTCCTGGGCTGGCTGTCATCGACTGGGAGTCCTGGCGCCCACTGTGGGACCAGAACTGGGGATCAAAACGTATTTATAAGAAGCTGTCCATCACTCACGCCCTGCAGATGGCCCCATTTTTGTCATCGAAGAAAATTTCCAAACTGGCAAAGAGCCAGTTCCAGCACGCCGGGCGGCGCTTCATGGAGAAGACCATCGGCCTTGGAATCGGCGAGCGTCCGAGCCGCCGCTGGGGCTTCTACCTGTTCCCTGACTGCTTCAACTATGGCTGGGACAAGCCCAACTACACGGGGAAGTGCTCCGAAAAGACCCAGATGCAGAACAACCAGATGCTGTGGCTGTGGAAGCACAGCACCGCCCTCTTCCCTTCCGTCTACCTCCACCAGACCCTGAGGAACTCCCCCCTGGCCACGCTCTACGTCCGCAACCGTGTCCAGGAGGCGCTGAGGGTGGCTGCTCTGCCTAAACGTCCATACACCATGCCGGTCTATGTGTACTCCAGGCCACTGTACCGGGACCAGACCCAGACGTTCCAGAGCCAGGTGATCACTTAAAACTAGCTCAAGTCACTTATACACTGACCTCAGGTTAGTAATGCAGTTGGCAGCAGGCACTGTGTGATGATTCGTCCATGTTGGTGCTTCCCAGATTTTAACTCTGCATTCAGGAACTCCATGGTCTGCTAAATCAAACCTGGAAAACAAACAAACATGGACGCTATTAACCAACAGCAGTGAACAGTCTGTGGTCCTGGTTGCTAAAAGCAGTTGTTGTGTTGATCAAAGAAATATATAATAAGAGTTGTTATTTCTGTAAAGCCCCAGACACACCAACCCAACATCAAAGACTACAGCCGACGGCCAACTACCCCATACGTTCTGTACCTGTGTGAGATGAAATAACTAGTTTTATATTCGTCGTTCAAAAAGGGAAACCGGAAGACCAATGACGGTGGTTATACAAGCTGTTGTTAGGATATGTACATGAAACAAAGCGTTGTTTGCAAATGAAAAGAGTTTTAAATCAGATCATTAGGAGTGTAAAGAATTTGTTAATTAAGTGTTAAATCTCCTGTGTGGTTTCTCCTCTTTCAGGCGGACCTGGTGAGCACTGTGGGAGAGTCTGCAGCTCTGGGAGCTTCAGGGGTCGTAATGTGGGGAGGAACCAAAGACTACAACAACGCGGTAAACACACTGGTTGGATTGATCTGCTAAAGGTCAAATATGCCAATATGTATGTTTTAAAACTGGCTGTAATCATTCCTCTTCTTCATACTTCATTCACGACTACACTCTGAGAGATATAGGACAGTCTATAGCTAGCTTTGAAGGTGAGATAAAGGAAATCAAATGAGCAAGAGACGTGGAAACTTCAACAGAACCAGAAGGCAGAAAAGTCAGAAATCAGCTACTCAGAAAGTAGAGTAATAGACCTTTAAAAATATGTGAGAAAGCTACCCCAAACCTAAAACCTTTGGCCTAATCCGCATATGGAGTACCGAATCTTCTCAAGATTGAGGCAGGTAGCGTAGCCTCCTTCCATTTTAGTAAAATATTGCTAGGAGAGAGGCAAAGGCAATTTTTGTGTCTTCTAAGTACAAAACTTCTGTTTTCACGGACAGTGTTTCCTTGCTGAGCTGCCGGCAGTGGAGAGATAATAAGACAAATGTTGTGTGTAAATTGCTGAGATGAAGCGCAGGGAAGCGGGAAATTATCACAATCTTTAAGCCATGAGAATATACGGTATGTGTAATACTCTTCACAGGTCTAAAAAGGGGAACACCGATGACCAGGCATTAATCAGCAAATTATTAACCTGCCTTTATTTCCTGTTATAGAAGGAACTGTTTGTTATCTCAACTGGCAGATGTGAAAGAACTCGCAAACTGCTTTTGTGTGTGAACTTAATTGTTATTAATTATTTGTGGTATACTGTATATGGTGATGGTAACTTTTAAAGGTCCCATTTTGTAAAAAGTGCCATTTTCATGGCTTTTATATTATAATGCAGGTTTAAGTTCTATATAAATACTGTGAAAGTATCGAAACGCTTAATCCACACAGAAATCCACACAGCCCGTATTCAGAAATTGAGCTTTAAAAACAAGCCGTCAGGATTTCTGTCCATTTGTGATGTCACAAATCTACAATATTTAGACCATTTCAAAGTTTTAAATGTAAACTTACTAAATGGGTCCCAGTTTATTTCCTGTCGCAGTGGATGTGAATGACATCACCTGACAGGACATAAACATGGACCCAAGCTGTTGCCTAGCAACGCAATTCTGTTGCAATTACATTGAAATGTACTAAAACGGAGCGTTTCAGACAGAGGGTAAATACAGGTATATTCAAGCAGACAGTATGAGGAAAATAAAGATTTTTTTAAACATTAAAGTATGTAAACATGTTCTAGTAGAAACCCAAAATACAAGTAAGAACCTGAAAATGAGCATGATATTGGACCTTTAAACTACTTAGTTTGTAGCTATGCTAGTGGAAAGGGCGACCTTGGTCTGTCTGCTGGTCAGTCAGCTGGCCAATCACTCCACCACTTAGGTGTAAACTGAAATAACTCAACTATTGGATGGAGTGTTGTGATATTTTGTACAGACATTTGAGTTCCCCAGAGAATCATACTGACTTTGGTGATGCTCTGACAATTTCTCTAACGCCACCAGCAGGTTGACATTTGTGAAAAGTGAAATTTCTTCACAGCTACTGGATAGATTGTCGTGAAATTTGATGCATATAATCAAGTTGATATATATTTTTCTAACTCAGATACACAGTTGACTAAAATTCAACATTTAATGCTAAATTCGATACAATGTGTGGGGTGTCCACCATGAGACTTCATTTCAGAAAAAATATGTACCGTAAATGGCGAGAGACAAATATTTTTTTGATCCCATTTGAATTGCGCCATGAATCACACATAATGATGTTTGTCAATTTGTCAACTGGAAGGGGGGGAACTTTGCCTCTTTATACCTGAGTCTCACCTATAATCCCCATCCCCTCCCTTTAGGCTGCCTGTCAGTCTCTGGCCGAGTACCTGACGTCCACCTTCAACCCGTACATCGCCAACGTGACTGCGGCCGCTATGCTCTGCAGCGAGGTCTTGTGCCAGGGGAAGGGCCGCTGCGTCAGGAAGAACTACGACTCCGCCCACTACCTGCACTTGAACCCCGCCCACTTCAGCATCGTGCGGGCTAACAGGAAGTACGTGGCCATAGGTTTCCCATCCGGCGACGACCTAAAAGCCTGGGCCGCAAACTTCACCTGTCAGTGCTACGCGGGGGGGAGCTGTTCACCCGAGCTGGTCTATCCGACCAAAATCAAGCTCATCTGGGTGTAACCTGTTCTCCTGCTGATCCACAGATTTCAATACATAGTCATTAAAACTACTGTCTGTAATTTGATGGAATTATGCCCTCATCAGCAATCTGCATTTATTTAAAAATTAAATGTGGAAAAAATTATACATTTTTGCAAGTTACATAATTAAATGTGTCAGTCTTTCTCACGTCAGACACAATACTGATTTATTTGAATTGGAAAAACCAAAAGGCACCTTAATAAATGCTTTTCTGAAAACAGTTCTTTTGCATTCTTTTGGTTTCATTGACAAACCGATCTACACTCAACGAAAGAGCAAAACCTGAGAAACACAAAGTGGTCTCACAGAAATACGTGAAAGGACCATGATCTCTTAAGAGCGCATTACGTGGTGGCGACACGTGATATGTTGAAATTACGTGCCACCACCACAGAAACAATGTATGTTTAGGTAACAAAATTACTTTGTCAGGTTTAGGAAAGAAAAGATCATAGTTTGGGTTAAAACAAGTATGTTTTGTTACGTAACTTACCTTACATAGCCTACACAATTTAAAATAAGTCAATGTTGACTTCTAGTTCAACACGGGACACGAACCATTATTCAGCCAGTCCTACTCTACTGTTCCACCTGCTTTATTAACATGTTATCCGTCACTCACCGGGCAAATCTCACACTCATAACCAACACTGCTGCCATGATAATTGGTCTCCACACACCTAACCCCACAGAACTAAACAACAAAGCCATTGCACACATTGCAATCTCAATAGCACAGGACATCACACACCCACTCAATCACCACCTTACCATAATGCCCCGCTCCGGGCACTGGGACAGAACATTGAGGTGCAATAGGGCTCGCTTTGGGAGAAGCTTGATGGTCGCTGTTGTATTGCTGTTACTGTGTTACTGTGTGTTGTTGTATGTATTGGTGCAGTGCTGTGGAAAAGAATGTCCCCTTGTGGGACAATAAAGTCAAAGTCTACACTTTGGGACCCTGTTTAGGACCTGTCCCTTCTAATTTCTGATGAAATGACAGTTAATATACACGCCTACATTCAAAAGAATACACTATTTTTACTTTTGATTTTATGTGTGTTTACTAGGAGAAGGAGAAAAGTAACTATTTATCAGAATTTTGTGTACATCTATTGACTGTAATTCAAACTTTGTTAGACCATTGTTGATGAAACTTTGAGCACGAATTGATGATCTGTGTTGGAATCCACCAAACTTCGTCATGTGATTCATCACTCTGATGATGAAACCAGGTGGATTTCCTTCAGCTCTGTACATTTCCAACCACAGCTGACCAAGTCAAAAACTATTTGCGTGCCCTGGTGTGTCCACACATTGTCCTAATCCCCAAGCTTCCTCAGATATCTTCCTCCAGGCAGAGAAGGAGGGGAGCTCATCCTCAGCCTGGAACACATCAGGACTTCCTAATAAAAAGCATATAATAATAAAAACACCTTGGGCCATTCTGCGCTGACAAGTATTCTGTAATTGAAGCTCTTGCAACAGCTTATTTAAAGAGGCGCTATTTAGACTCCCAGAGGACAGGTACGAATTTTACAACTAACAGAGCGTGCAGTTTGGACGGCAGGAAGTTGGACCCCCGGAGCAGGTTGGTGCTTAGTTAATGATGTCTAATTTAACTGTCTCATTTGGGTTCAAAGGTTTATTGGTGTTTTCCCAACCCGAACATTACTGGGGTCAAGTTCACCAGCAGCTGCGACATTGTTTTTACCTTGAATATAAACCAATAGAAATGTAATTTAACTTATTAACTGTCAGTCTGTAACCTGCCTCGAGACAAAGATGCTGTATCAGATCCTGCAACCTTGTAAAGAACTATCAGTCAATGGTTTTAACCGTGAGCACTGTGTCTTACAAGTCCATGCAGCAGAGCAGGTGAATGAACGTATAATCGGTGCATCAGTGCAGACAGTTAGAACAGATTATCTCATAAAAATGCTCAATAAGAGACCAAAGATATGACTATGATGATAGCCTGTAGACAGCGACCTATAATTAAAAGTAAATGTATCTGTAGCGGCTGTAAAGTTTCAGTTAACTCTTTGTTTTTAACTGAACCTTCTTGATATTATCGGACAAATGTCAAACACGTGTGTCAGCTCAGATATTGGCTGATGAGGAAAATTGAATATTAAGTAGATATAAATATTATAATCAGATCTTTTTTCAAGTCAAGTCAGTCATCACTTGCAACTCTGTGGTCAAATGGGCTGACGCTACAACCGTAGAGCACCCATATACTGACATTTATGTTAAATGCATTCAAACGGCCCCGATGGAGCTGACCATGGATGTATAAAGAGAATGGAGCTGACAGGAGAGCTAGAGACGGACTTGGAGAAGTTAGAAGAAGTTCCTAATTTGCACCGGACCCGGTGTGCATAGTTGTCAATGCGGAAAATTCATTTTCAAATTCACTGGTGAGAAACGGCTTTAACTCTTGGCAAGAAAGCAAATAAGCGCATTTCCCAAAAATGTTGAACTATTCCTTTAATGGAAACTCAAAAGCAGTTAAGCGGTCTTAAAGCTGCACTAATCAATTTGATCCAGATTTTAACAGCGTGGTTTATTGCTACCATGAACTGAGAACAATAAAGAAAAGAAGCTGCTGAGTTTTCACACCTCAACAACTACTGTCCTTTGTCTTCATGTTAAAACACGTAAATCGTAACTGAAGTCAGGACATGTGGTGCATTATCACTGCTGTCATACGAGAAACGTTCCAACTGCATGTTTTAACTTGAACTGAAGATCCATTTTATCTGCTGGACTGAAAAAAAGAAAAGAAATATGTGGGTCACACCAAAACATCAGTCTACTGTAGGAAACTGGGGGAGAAATGGAGCCCTGAAACCGACAAACTATAGTAAAAGGTTACAAGACAAGTAAAAAAATGTCACTTAAAAAATTAAAGCGACCAGTAATCAAGGACACATTGTTGTGATCAGTATAAATCTGTAATGTTTGTGAATACAGCAGGAAAACTGGCTGAGATTTTCAATTATGATCCAGCTGACAAACACAAATGGTTGTTTTTCAGGTAACAGCTGAACAGCTGGCTCAAAGCTTAGGCTCCTTCAGCTGCTCAATTCTGCAGGAAATAAACTTCAACCAACTTAGAATGTTTATTTTTAAAACCATATTCATCTATTTTCAATGCAAAATATGCATGCATTCATAACGTAAAACAACAACACATTTATACTTGTCAGAATGCAACATTTAAATGACATTTGTAAAAAAACATCGAACAGCGACATTCATTTTAAAGCCTGCTGCTGCCTACTGGTCCTTTGCTAGATCTGGGACTTCACAAGCATCTTCTCGGTTCCTTGATGCTGAACCAGGTAAGCTGTAGAACAGGTGTGATGTATACACTGTATCAGGGTCTGAAATGAACTATTTTCACTTACAGTAGGGCTGCATGATTATGGTCAAAATAATAATCACGATTGTTTTGTTCAATATTGAGATAACAATTATTTATCATGACTATGCATTGATTTTATGGACGAGATATTTTTTTATTGCACTTTCACATTTAAATAAGCAGATCCCTGCTCTCACTTCCATGTTGTGCTACATTCCTGCAAATGTACAAATCTTTGCATCAAAATACGACTTAAAATAAAGTTCTTCTTCACCTGAATTCAGTGCATTTTCGTTTTTGACGAGATATTTTGAGATTTTGTGGTTAGTCGTGTCTTTCTCGACAAACTTTCTGTGGTGCTAACGTAGCAACTAGGCAGCTCACGCTAACAAAGAGACTACTGGACAACAGTAAAACATCCGTCTAAAAAGTGCCATACAAAAGTAAAACAAAATTAAAACAAAAAACAAAATGGTCTGTGTTGAACAATAAAATATTATAAATATAATAAGCATTTTCAGTCCAAAATTAAATAAAACACAGTCATGGTTCTCTCTACAATGTTAGCCTAAAAGCTAACGCTACAATCCTGAAAACCTGAGGAGATCCCTACTTTTAACCCCTTTACAGATGGTTTTCCCCCTAATGTTGTGTTTACAGCAATGCTAGGGGCTCTGCGATGCTGTGCCTACGAACAGCTAAAGTTGACATGCTAAAATATTGATGTTTAGCAAGTATAATGTTCCCCACGTTCATTTAGTTAACGAAAAGCTGAGGCTGAGCACAACAGGAACTCATTCTGACCTCCTAATTTTTCTAATTTGTGTTTCTGTCTCCTTTTCCTCACAGATTACAGTTTCAAAAATGAACAAACTGAAGCTGCCCAATTACCAACATTTCTTGTCCATCTTCATCACCATGTCGGCCCTGATGTGGTCCGGACGGGCCCTGAAGATGGACCAGAAGACGGAGCAGAAGATAAACCCGAGGAAGTTCCTGTTCACGGACCCTCCCCTCTCTGCCGGCTACCCTTTCATGTTCATATGGAACGCCCCGACCGAGCTCTGCGAAAGCCGCTACAGGTTGCCACTCGACCTCTCCCACTTCCAACTCATTACCAGCACGCTGACCCGGGCGGTCAACCAGAGCGTCACAATATTCTACATCGAACGCTTCGGCAAATTCCCTCACTATGACAAACATAACGTTAAACATAACGACGGCCTGCCGCAGCTGAAACCCGCCGCTATTCACCACGCTGAAGCTGAGACACAAATCAGGAAATACATCAGTCCCAACCAGCCCGGCCTCAGTGTGCTTGACTTTGAAGAGTGGAGGCCACTGTGGAGCCGAAACTGGGGCACTAAAAACATCTACAGAACGGAATCCATCGCATTGGAGAAGAAGAAAAACGCGTCGTTGTCCGATGAGCAGGCGACGGCCCTGGCAAAGGTGAATTTCGAAGATGCTGCCAAAAGGTACTTTATCGATTCCCTCCGCATCGGAAAGAAGCTGAGGCCCGACAGACTCTGGGGCTACTACCTGTTCCCCGATTGCTACAACTACGGCTTCAACCGGGACTTGAACACATTCACCGGAAGGTGTCCCGTCATTGAGCAGAAGAGGAACAACAAACTGATGTGGCTCTGGAGAGAGTCCACGGCACTCTTTCCATCCATCTACCTGGAGCTGATTCTCAGAAACAAGCCGAAGGCCCGGTGGTACGTCCGGTATCGTATGCAGGAGACCATAAGGGTGTCGAAGCTCCCCCGCAGGGCCTACTCCATCCCCATCCACGCCTACATCCGCCCTGTGTACAAGGATTTCACAGAGAACTACATGGCAGAGGTAAGACACACCTGTCATCGCTCAAAAAGACACACCTTTATGTCACCTTTAGACACAATGTATGTTATATACTATACATGTGTATGTCAAATACTGGTCTCTAGGGGTGGACAAAAAATGCAGCTTTTTCATTTTCATATGAATATGATGTAATTATAGACTAAGGCCATCAACATAAATTGAAGCATAAGCTCAACCAGAACTATACAAAAAAAAAAAAGAACAGTTTAACACATGTCTCAATTCCCTGATTATCAGCTCTTAATTGAAAGATGAGTTTTTCCACTGAAAAAGTGCAGTATTTGGAAAGGAATACGGTTGGATTTCTGTGCCACTGTGTTATTTAAAAATAATTAATACATATAAAACACATTACAGGGATTGTGCTGCTGGAATTACTGTGTTGCTTAAGTGTATAGCGCGGCTCAAGTAACGTTACGTTAATCATATGCTGAAATCCAGCGTCCTACACGACTGTGCAGGGCTGCATATCTTTCACTATAAACCTCCCAATGCTCTAGTTAGGTTTTTTGCCCAGTCTGCATGTAGAGGTTGTTTATATGCTGCGGGGAGAAGGAGTTGCTCTTTCCTACCTGAAGTGTTACCGCTATCATAAACCACACGTGTTGCACAGTGCTTACACAGTCGCCGTTTTATCCACCACTTTTTTCCGTCATTTTCATCCGAAACACTAAATCTGTAATGCTCCCATACAGCAGAGCGAAACGATGCTGGTGGATCCTCTAACTGTACTTTATCGTGTCTACTCGCCATTTCCTCAACTGACTGACAGCCGCACTCGCCACTTCATCCGTGAAGGGGGCTGGGTCACACTTCATCAACACGTGCGCAGTAAAATCTGGTCTGCACTCGCCGGAATTGAGCCAATAGCAACGCGTGACCGCAGCTTCAGTTACACTGCGCATGTGTTAAACCCCGTACCCCTAGACCCATGTCCGCCCGTGTCCTGTGGAAGTAATCCTTTTTAGCTATATAAAAATGTGATACACAATGATACAAGTATTCATCCTATAACCCTATTTTTACTACTGAAACAGCATACTATCATAATGCTGCTGTATAGACCTCAGTGCTGTAATACTCACACTGGCCACTGTAACTCACAACTTTAGTGATGTAATGTGAACTCCAAGTCACCTCGCAGGTGCAGAAGGCCCAAAACAGGGAATCTGCCTTTGACAGAGGAGGTACCTAGCTCACGTGTACGGTGGGGGGTATATGCTGACTAATAGAATATTTAGACAGAGACCAGTAGAATTGAAGAATACCAAAATTTATGATGGCAGGATAGGAGGGATTAGTTCTTTGTTCCAAGTATATAGGGAGATGAGATAGAGCCTCCGAGCAGTCGTGTTCCGGACCGGCTCGGGTTTTGGTTGTGTTTGTGTATGTGATATTAAACACAACGAAAACTATGCTTTTTGCAATATACTTGTACAGCATTATGTGATTTATTTGAATAAACTGTGTTGACTTGACTCTCAGCCGTTCCTCGCCCAAGGCTTGAGATTTCAGACTCCAGCCTCCTTCAATAGGCCTTGATTTATAGTGTGACAATAAACGGGAGCCTAACTCTACACGAAAGAATACACAATCAGCCTCATAACTTATTTCAAATGAACCGAACAATTCATACACGTCCCGAACCGTGACTAGCAAACCGAACGGTTTGGATTTTTTACCTGAACCGTTCCATCCCTACTGGTCTCTGATTGGCTGGCGTCTGCTGCTTTCCTAATATAGAGCTTGAGGTATATAGACCCTTTTTCTGTTAGTAAACATGATGATGTATTTTGTGGGCGGAGCGTCAAGTGGAGGCTAAAAATTCTCTGAACACGTTAGTTAATGCTGGCTAGCAAATATTGTGGGCTTGTTTTTTTTAACAATGGCTTAAGAAACTCACGCTTCCACCATGGATGTAGTCCACTATTCCACCGTTGTCTTCCGACAACACGTCACCTCACTAGCTCTCACAACGAGACTTCTCCATGAGCGAGACTTTCTCCATAATGTCACACACTTATAATAATATTTAGAGATAGGATTACTACAGTACTTTGTAATCCTTTGATTTTGCTGTTCAATTATGAACACAACAGTGGAAGTCCTGCCCTTTTCTGATTAGCTAGCTGTCATTTGTTTTGCAGGATGCTCTGGTGTATACCATCGGAGAAGCTGCTGCTCTCGGCGCCGCCAGCGTCATTTCCTGGGGAGACATGAACCTCGTAAAATCAGTGGTATAAAGTGGCATCACTCAGGGGTTTTCTGGGAACTTATTTGCAACTTAACCACTAATTGACTTAATATTGCTGCAGAATGCATGCAAAGCTGCTAGAAATCACCTGACAGACATCATGAACCCGTACATCCTGAACGTCACCACGGCATCGCAACACTGCAGCAAGGCGCTCTGCCAGGGCCGAGGTCGCTGCATGAGGAAGAACTTCAACACAGACATCTACCTCCACCTCGACCCGAGCAACTACCTGATTGAGAGGAAATACGCAGGCGGCCCGCTGACCGTGAGTGGCAACCTATCGCAGGCTGACGTCAACGAGTTCGACCGCCATTTCAATTGCATGTGCTTCAGCAGGAGGCCGTGTCGATCAGTCATGACTTTCAGCAAAGGAGGTGTTCACGGGCCCTGCCCCCTCCTGCTGGTGATGAGACTGATCTGTCTGATGTATGTCGTGATGTGGAAGTAAAGTAATAACACAAAGCTGACACAGTACGTGTGATTGCAGGCAATTAAAAAACACTACTATTATTGCAGTCTGTTAGTTGGTTTGTTATTTCTGACTGTTTTTACCTGCATTTTTCATAAATTTCTTTATTGACTTTCTCCAAATCGCTCAGCCTCATTCACTTCCTTTTAGACTATGCTTGTTTTAAACTAAAACAAGGTTTATACGATCATTATTATTAATAATATAAGGTCTCAACATAAGGTTTTGGCACATCCCTTTAAAGCAGCAGTAAGCAAGATGGGAGCCCGGTCAGTGTACGGATATTAAAAAACAAAAAATGAGGGTCAAAAAGGGATGAACTAGACTTAAAAATCGGGTTGATTTTCATTTTCTATTTCTAAAAACAATATATAAGATAATATAATATTTTTCCTATTAACAATTCACCAAAATTATGCAAACATAGAGACCAATGTTATGTGTCCAGCTCGTAGGACGGCTTGTTTTGATTAAAATTAAATAACTCACTACGGTTAGAAAGAGCCCTCGTTCGTGTTTTAACAACGTTTAAGTTATGAGTTATTGATCCGGGAAGTTCAAATCTGTCAATATCTTTCCAACTTTACCGAAGTTAGTTTTTCTGCAGTCGTGTCTTCTTCCCGAAGACAAACTCTGTTATTGTTTCAAAAAACTCTGTACTGATCCATGTCCATCGCCGTCAGTTACACAGCAGCACCGTACTCTTTTTTTCTCTCATACACAGCACCGTCCTCATACGCGCTCTTACTTTGTTGTAAATGGCAACTTCCGGTTGCAGAATATGAAAAAAATGGCGTTTTTTGTTTGTTTCTGTCTTCCAGTGATTTTATTATTTGTTTTTAGAAATAGAAAATGAAAATCAACCCGTTTTTTTTTAAGTTAAGTTCATCCCTTTTTGATCCTGATAAAGAAAAACACCTTGTATTTCAATTTTATTTTTTGTATTTTAATATACATACGTATATACATATATATATATATGTATATATACACACATATATACACACACATATATATATATATATACACACACATATATATACATATATATGTATATACACATATATATATATATATATAAATAGAAGAAAAAAATAACAAAAAATAATTATGATAATAATGAATAAATAAATAAAATTAAATTGAAAAAAGGAAAAAGAAGATACTACTACTGGCTACGCAGAGATTACTATAGTGGGTTTCTCAAAAAATGACAAAAAGGGGCCCCATACTTTGTAAACTTTACTCTCTGTTCCCCGGGTGGTATAACGGATTTTCTCTAAATCTATACAGGACATAATGTCTCTGATCCAATGTGAGTGGGAAGGAGGGGCAGAATCCTTCCACTTACATGTAAGTAAGATAGCTCGTTGAGCTAGTAAAGAGGTAAAAGCCAAAACGTTCAGCTTTGCTTTAGGCAAATTTAAGTCTGGAACGATTTGGCTCAATTTGATGGTGAAGGATTTCAGAAATAGTCGCTAAAAATATGTATTCTAACCATACTTTTTATTTATTTATTTATTTGTTTATTTATTTATTTCACATATCACAGATAAATAATGTGACGTCAGGCATACCTGTCACTGTAAATATAAATCCTACTCACTGTACATACAGTATATAGACTCTATATCTCCACACACTGTATATAATCATCCAGTCCATGTACTGTATATCCATCCGGTACTTATTTCTTTGCACTATTTGTATTGTTACAACTTCCAAATACTTCACTTGTATTTTATTTCATTTTCATTATTGTATTCTTTTATTCTCTTATTTCTATTCTGTGTAAGAACAGTGAGAGAGCTGCATAAAACCAGAGTCAAAGTCCATGTATGTATATACTTGGCGGAATAACTTTGAAGTGAAATAATCACTTTATTATTGCAGCCGGTAAATGTGAAATTACATTATATACTGCTGGTATAATATTACATCACCATTACATAATATATAATTATATAATTTATATTATTAGATATTATATAATTGGTTGATTTTTTGTATTATAATCTAAACCTGCAAAGTAACTTAAGTTACCAAATACATATAGTGGAGTGGAAAGTACAATATTTGGAGTATAAAGTAGCATAAAGTGGAAATACTCAAATCAAAATAAATAATAAAAAAAATAACTGTTCTTAAGTACAGTACTTGAGTAAATGTACTTTCCACCACCGGGTAGACTTTAGTTCTACTGCAGTAGAAAAAGTCTGAGCTGCACTGCAGGTTGTTGTCCTGCAGGAGGAGTCAGAGCTCCATACCTCTAGTCTCACTGGTCTGATGAAGACGTGTTGACTGAACCACAGACACTAAACACACAGAAGACTTCCTGTCAGCACTAACACTACGATAATGTTGCACTGGACAGAATTAAAAAATATGCAACATATTGAAATACTTAATTATGACCCCCCTATAAGGTCTGATCCTATAGCCCTGGAGGCTGATGCTTTAAAATGAGAAGTACACCTGATTCTTCCTGTTTTGTGGTGTGTTGTGTCTTTTAATAACCCCTTAAAGGGACTGTTTGTAACTTTGTTAGCGTATAAATGTAGCGGGTCGGCACACATGCGCGCTCGCGTATGCCGGGAGCCTCGTCTCCTCTGCCTGCTTGCCTTCACTCAGACAGCGCGCGCGTTCTCGCGTAGTCGCTCCACCTCTAGACGTGAACGCGCGCTTACTCCACGCTGCAGGAGAGTTAGTTTAGCTCTGAGAATATCTAGTGAATGTTCAGTGGACGTTTGTGCAGAAATAAATGCTGCAGCTCCTCCAGAGAGAAACGTTACCGTCTCCCTCGTGCGCCCGCAGGGAGACACCGGGTGCCGGTGTCACGGTTCACGTTTCTCTCTGCGGAGGCTCGTCACTTCACAAGACACGGAAAAACCTCTGTTGGTGCGTGCTGTGTCAGTGAATGCAAGCAGGCAGCGGAGGAGAGGCTCCGGTTGCCGGTGTCTCCCTGCGGGCGCAGGAGGGTGAGGCAGGAAAAGCCAACACTAGGATCAGATCTAAATCATGTTCAGAGAGACCTTCGTCTGGTCAGCTAACATTACTGCCAAGCAGCTGAAATATAGAGTGATATTGTGCTTTTAGCTGACGTGTGTCGCCTCACTGTTTTGAGCGATGCTCGTTCAGGTCTATTTAGAGCGAGCAAGCACGAGCCCGACGCTGACTTTCGTTGATTTTACAGCCACAGGTGTCGCTGTTAAGAAGCAATTCTGAAAGTTACAAATAGTCCCTTTAAAGATGCAGTGTGTAGGATCCGGCGGCATCTAGTGGTGAAGTTGCAGATTGCAACCAACTGAAACTTCTCACGTGTGCCAAGCGCGTTGGAGAGCTACGATGGCTGAAAAAAAAAAACGTGAAAACGCGAATGTCCCCATCTAAAGCCAGTGTTTGGTTTGTCCGTTCTGCGTTACTGTAGAAACATGGCGTACTCCGTGAAGAGGACCCGCTCCCTATGTAGATAAATGTCTCATTCTAAGATAACAAAAACACAATTCTTATTTTCAGGTGATTATACACTAAAGAAAAACATACTTATTAATATTATATTCCATTTCTGCCAACAGATCTCCTTAAATGCTACACACTGTTCCTTTAAAGAGAGTAAAACATTTTTTCAGAGTGGTTCCTATTTCAGGTCCTTTGTGATATAAAAAGATCTACCAGTGTGTCTGATTGAAAACGAATCTGGCCAAAATGCAAGAAAAGCACCTTGTTAATCTGCCAGTAATTTATGCAACATTGAAGAGGCTCTGGATTACAGCAAGAGCTTAAATACAGAAAAACTTAAAAGGGACTGTTTGTAACTTTTTAAGCGTATAAATGTACCGGGTCGGGACACATGCGCGCTCGCGTGTTGCTGACGTCTCCGCTTCCTGCCTGCCTTCACTAACACAACGTTTCGCTCCACCTCTAGAAGTGAACACGCGCTCACTCCACACTGCAGAAGAATTAGTAGCTCTGAGAATATCTAGTGAATGTACAGTGGACATTTGTGCAGAAATAAATGCTGCAGCTCCTCCAGACCAACAGAGGTTTCCCGTGTCTTGTGAAGTGACGGGGCTCTGCAGCGAGAAACGTTACCGTCACCGACCAGGTGCCGGTGTCTTCCCTGCTCCCTACGGCTGCGGTCGGGAGGCAATAATGTTTCTCTTCCTGCTTCAGCTGAGGCAGGAAAAGCCAACACTAGGATCGGCATTGATTCATGGAGAGACCTCCGTCTGGTCAGCTGACATTACTGCCAAGCAGCTGAAATATAGAGTGATATTGTGGTTTTAGCTGACGTGTATCGCCTCACTGTTTTGAGTGATGCTCGTTCATGTCTATTTAGAGCGAGCAGGCGTGATCCCGACACTGACTTTTGTTGACTTGACGGCAATAGGTGTCGCTGTTAACAAGCATTTCTGATTCTTACAAATAGTCCCTTTAAATATGAATCTACACAGTACATTTATTTGGGGCAGGATATGCTGCTGTGTTCACGGGCTGCTGTGTAACTCTCAGTGTGTCGCCGATGATCGTACTGACTGTGTTTGTGTCTTCACACTCGGCTGTCTGTCCTCGAGGTGGCAGGATTTTCTTGTTTTCAGTTCTGCTGTCAGAAACATTTTCCCCCTCCAGCGGCCGGCTGCGATCGTCGTGTCTCTACTGCTGTTCCTGATTTCACAAACAACAAGAGAGACACACAACTCATGCACACTGAGCTCTGCACCAACACAGCAGATACAATTATTCTAATTTCATTACAGCTCAGTTTCCAAAAAACTGCCAAATATGTCTGCTGTGGTAAACATGCTTGGAGATGCTCATGACTCACCAGAAAACTAAATGAATTGCTTTATTTCACAGGTTTGTATCTAATTGCATTTATAATTTTCTAAGAAGTTTCCTGGACAGAACGATTTAATTATGTGTTAACTACAAGAAAAATAAAGACACACCTTTGAGACAGTTATTTGAGTTTAGTTATCTGTGTTTAGCTTACAAGATTTTTTTGGCGTATAGACCTGCTGAAATCTTAAAGGAATACTTCAACAATTTGGGAAATATGCTTATTTGCTTTCCTGCTGAGAGTTAGATTTAAGATAGATACGTCTGTTGTTAACTGGCCTGTATTCAATGTTCTTGATGTTCTGTTAATGTTTTGTCTTTTGTGGTGCAATTAAAAAAAAGTGACTCTATATACGATGATAATAATAATACGTTTACTGTACTTAATTTCCTTAGATATCAACATTTGAGTGTATTAGTAGTAGTATAACATGAATTTATCATTGGGTTACTTCTATATATGCACAACAAAACTGCAATTCTTTCAAAGAGAGTAAAGTGTTTCTTCATTTTTATATAAATCCAGTCTAAAAATGTATGTTGCCAAGTAGAGAATGCTTCTATCTGGAAAAATCTTTATTTTAAAAATGTAATAAATATGCTAATAAATGTAGGTTTTTCAAAATAACCAACATTTTTTTTTTTAAATGAAGAAAAGTTTGTTACATCAAAAAAGAAAATTGTGATTCCTGATAATCCCACACAGATTACAGTTGAGTGTGTTATTTGTACAGTTTATTATCGGATCAGAGCAGGTTTGACAGATGACTACCCCCTCTTCCTCCCTCCTCCTCCTTCTCCTCCTCTCTTGTCCTCTCTCTCTCCTCTCTCTCTCAGACGGAGCTCTGCGTCTCCACCAGCCGCATTCCACCGCTCTACCCGGCCTCCGAGCACTCTGGAGCGGCTTGGATTCAACACTTTACCCTCCTCCTCCACCCTCAGCTGTGGAGGATCTGAACGATCAATGAACTTTTTCTCCAACCAACTTTGAGGGCATTTTTTTCCGCACTGGTCTCTTTTGGTGATGCCTCCAGACTGGAGCCCGACAGGTGCACCTCTTCCTCTCACACACGACCAAAGACTCTATGAAAGCTGGTTGCGCGCAAAAATGAAGAAGAACTGAGTTTTTTGTGGCAAAGTTTAAAGTTTACGCTTTTTTTTTTAATTTTTTTAGACTGATCAGAAAGCAAGAGATGGATCGATCATTCTGGGAAACATATCAAGTTTGATGTTACGGATTAGACAGACAGAAGAACAAACACCATGCTTCTTCCATTCTCCAGGTTTCTGTGTTTGTGGCTATGCAGCGAAGCCGTCTCGACTCAGCTCCACTGGCACGAAACAAAGACCACTTTCAGTCCTCGTTATGATGAATCCACCACCGCGCAGAGGAGCCAGAGATGGCGTACAGTCTCCGGGGAGGACAATGGGAGGACCTCGTGGCTGGATACCGTGAACCCGTACTCCTCTGACCTGCCGGAGACGCAGAGACCACCTCGGCGCGCCGTGCGTAAAAATAAAAGGGACGCGCCACATGGAGCGCGGCGCATCCGAATGTTACCCGGAGATGGAGCGTTACGCACGGATGGAAACGAGGCCGGTGAGTCGCGGAGACGGAGCTTAAAACATGGAGGAAGCAGGAGGAGGAAGAGGAGCGAGCCGGTGCAGGACGGAGCCGCCATGGCGCAGGAACAAGGACTCAACATTACTGACTATGAGGAGGAAGAGGTGGACTACTCTCTACCGGATTTCCCCCCCGACACCACGCCGTTCGCTCCGGTGAACCGACGGAAGCAGCTGAAGAACCCGTTCTACCCGGTCACCGCAGAGTCGTATGGAGCCTACGCGGTCGTGCTCTGCGCCGCCGTGGTCTTCAGCGTGGGGATCATCGGGAACGTGTCGGTGATGTGCATCGTGTGCCACAACTACTACATGAGGAGCATCTCCAACTCGCTGCTGGCCAACCTCGCGCTCTGGGATTTCGTCATCGTCTTCTTCTGCCTGCCGCTCGTGGTGTTCCACGAGCTCACCAAGGACTGGCTGCTGGGGGAGTTCTCGTGCAGGATCATCCCTTACCTGGAGGTGAGAGGGAGGTTGGGGGGGAGTTTGGTTCTGGTTCTGGGGTTGATGCTGTACAAACCGGAAATGACTGTCTACATGAGTTAGGTGTCCATCTGACAGGTGAGAGCAGGTCTGACAGGATGGTGATGGTAATCGTTCCTTCTGTTCATACTGGCCATTAAAGGGACTATTTGTAACTTTCAGAAATGCTTGTTAACAGCGACACTTGTGGCCGTGAAGTCAACGAAAGTCAGCGTTGGGCTCGCGCTTGCTCGCTCTACATAGATATGAACGAGCGTCGCTCAAAACAGTGAGGCGACACACGTCAGCTAAAACCTCAATATCACTCTATATTTCAGCTGCTTGGCAGTAATGTTAGCTGACCAGACGAAGGTCTCTCCATGAATCACTGCTGATACTAGTGTTGGCTTTGAGGCTGAAGCAGGAGAGAAACGTTATCGCCTCTGACCGCAGCTGGAGAGAACAGGGGAGACACCGGCACCAGGTCGGAGATGGTAACGTTTCTCTTCCTGCTTCAGCTCTGCTGCAGGAAGAGAAGCGTTACCGCCTCCGACCAGGTGCCGGTGATAACGTTTCTCGCTGAGGAGCCCTGTCACTTCACAAGACACGGAAAACCTCTGTTGGCCTGGAGGAGCTGCAGCATTTATTTCTGCACAAACGTCCACTTCACTAGATATTCTCAGAGCTAAACTAACTCTTCTGCAGTGTGTAGTGAGCGCACATTCATGTCTAGAGGTGGAGCGAGAACGCGCATTGTGTGAGTGAAGGCAAGCGGAGACTTCAGCCACACGCGAGCGCGCATATGCAAGCAAGCATGTGTCCCGACCCGGTACATTTATACGCTTTAAAAGTTACAAACAGTCCCTTTAAGAGATCCCTTCCCTTCCCAACAGGTCTCAAATGGGTATATATCTACCAAATAATAATAATAATAATTAAATACAAACAAACAGAAACAAAATGCATGCAGGGAAGCATGCAAATGAGCTAAAATAGTTTTTACACAATATTTTTAGATTTATCGGATCTGAAATTGTTCTGAAAGTTAGAACTAGATTGTTTAAATTATTTTGAAACTGAGAGTCTGATCTGATTACACTGAGCCCGATAATAGATGATATATTTTACAGTGCAGGTCTAGTTCATGTGAACGGGTCACATCTGAGCTGAACTGGTGTGGAGAGTAGCTCCAGACAGCAGTCAGGGTTTAAATCAGGTTTAATGTTGCCTAATGTGAAGGGTCTTTAATCTGATCAGTGTCAATAAAATGACACCTGCTGAACATGTGACATCCTGCTGTCCAATCAGAGTGAAGATGAGGATTAATGAAGGCTGAGATTAGACAATGACGACCCCCCTGATCAGTGGAGGAAACAGGACAAGGTGGACTGAGAGTAGATCATTGACACTTTTTGTTTAACTTCATGATTTATGTAGATCATCTTTTCATCCAAATCCTTTATTGTACTTTTGTTCTGGGGCTGTTGTTCCTGGTTTATGCTGACCCCGCACTAGAGGATAAGTGGGCAGATTTGGGGTCCGATTCGCTCCTCCCAACAATCGCGTGGGTGTTCCCGATTCAAGGCTGATCTGAACAGATTATCTGCCCAAATGATCCTGTAGTGTAACAGGTTTACAGACATAATCTTAATGTTACAGACTGGATCAGAGTCTCCTCCTCGATTTCAAATCGACCTGAAATCCTGTAGTTTGAAAGGAACAGCGATGGAGTACTGAGCAGAAACAAGTAAGAGCCAATGATGATGATAAACAATCGGATGTTGCGTACTTGTGTAGAACCAACCCGATGTCATGGGAATAAATAGCAGGACATTACAAGGAAATACCGTGTGTCATGAGAACACCTCTTTTGGCGTGTAATTTTTACGCCACGCAACAAACTACAGTAACGGCCGTGGTTATGTTTAGGCAACAATACCATCTGTTTAGGTTTAGGAAAACCATCATGGTTGGGCTTAAAATAAGTAAGTAAAATACATAAACAACGTAACAGAAGTACGGGAAACACGTCACTAACGTCACTTCAGCATAATTCAACAACACTTTGGGACACGATCACCGGTCTCCTGGTTGAAAGTCTTGTTTGTTGGACCCGTCCACCTCCCCCCAGCCTTTCTCAGTTTTTACTCTACGTCTCTAGCTCTGAGTGCAGCATAGTTACGCAGATGTGTTTACATTGCAGTCAGAACAGACTACATGGCGGACACATGAATTGACACACCAAAAGCAAGAACGACGTTCTTATTGCACGCAAAATGACTTGCGAATTACCGCGTCATTCATACGCCGTTTAGTGCGACCGGGCTGGTAGAACGTAAACAAGCCGCGCTGATTGCATCTTCTCAGTCAATTGTTTTTTGCAAAACATGGCACACACAAGTGCAACCCTCTGACGACGACAACCTGCCTCCATGTTTGTTTGTTTGTTTGTTTGTTTGTTTCTGAAGCCACGTTTGATCACTCGAGTTTCTTTGAGATCCCAAGTCCCTGGAATTGCCACTCTGAAAAGATTTAGTCAAAGATAACAAAGATGATGCATTATAAGCTCCGCACCAACGGTTTGAAATGGTACACACTTCCTGTTTGCCAACATTTGATATTTACACAGCTAACAAGCATATTACGCATTACGCAATCTAGTAAGCTAGGGCGTTCGCAGGCGTTAGTTGCCAGATCTCGTTACAGTGTGTTGCCGAGACAGAGAAAGGTCTCGAACAAATTACATTTTCTCCTGATTTGTCTGAAAAATGACATTTTAGTGTTAGAATGTGTCCTCTGTGTTGGCAGCTAGTAATCCCGGTGTTGTTGATGTTCACATGTTGTAAA
Organism: Sebastiscus tertius; assembly: GCA_916701665.1. Taxonomy (NCBI): domain Eukaryota; kingdom Metazoa; phylum Chordata; class Actinopteri; order Perciformes; family Sebastidae; genus Sebastiscus; species Sebastiscus tertius. The sequence continues at coordinate 93,592 of CAKAOH010038406.1, forward strand.
TCAGCTGAGAGCCTGACATGTCAACGTTAGCAGCAGGTTAACATGTTTAAGCGTTTTAATGTGAAGTCTGGAAACAAAAGGTTGTATTTAGTGAATTTAATCTTCTTAACTGCAGCAGCTCTTTGTTTGAGACGATGACCTACATGACATCAGTGATGTTTACTGATGTCACCAACTGTCCTCTTCTCTTTTCCATTCTTTTATTTTTTTTATATTTTCTCATTTTACAGTAGAATGTAATTTGTAATTTGATTCCAAAGTAATAATATAATACACATACACATATTTCAACACTGAACCAGCCAGAGCAGCAAATCTGTTATTAGTGATCGTCAGTGTTTCACTTCTTGGTTGGTAGTTTATTAATTAATTTCAAAACAGACTAATATAAAGTAACATGTAGTACAGAGTTCAGACAGATCTGAGATCAGTCCTGTTGTCTCCTTTTATCTGTTTAATGCAGCGTATAATCACACAAAACAGCAAGAGGATTAAATCTGAAAACTGCTGTGATGGTCCTGCCCCCAACACGCACACGCACACACACACACACACACACACACACACACACACACACACACACACACACACACACACACACACACACACACACACACACAAGCTTTAAGAGTTACGATATCATCATTAAAATAAAAAAACAGCTGCAGCATACCATTACTAACGTGGTTCACTCCATTTGTCTAGACATAAAATAATTACCTTACATAGTAAATATTTCTGTTTTTTTAAAGAACACCATTTCCCACAAGCCCACAGACTGCTGTTGCACGTTTAAGGTCAGCAGCTTGACAGACTGTCATGTCCTGTCAGAGGTGCTATAATGACCAGTTTCCAACTTGTTAATGCCGTTCATCGTTCATCCAAGTTGTAATCATGATGTCAGAAAAAGATTAAAGCTCAGTGGACTTTGTGACTTAAAAGTTTAAACACACGTCTTCAGCGAGTAAAAATAGCAGTAGTGCAGTATACATGACATTCATGTACTCAAATCTAGCAAACATAATCTGACATTTTGTTTATAATTTCTCATGATTACTATTTCCTCATTATTGTGACTTTTTCCCTCCTAAAATAATGATTAATATTGTATTAAATATTATTTTGTCTTGCAGAAGTTCAGCTTTATCTTGTAATATTTTGTCTTTTTTCTTAAAATTATGACACTCATCTCATAATGTTTTGACTATTTTTTAACTTTATTCTTAACATCTCCGTCGTAGGTCATAGGTCAGTTGATCTATTGTTGCTGCTGCTAACACAGAATGTTGTTGCACTTCTCGTATTCTGGGAAACCTGCGTGTAGAGAAGTTTCTAAAGTGAAACCTGACACTCCTCTTCTCTTCCCAGGTGGCATCTCTTGGGGTCACGACCTTCACGCTGTGCGCTCTGTGCATCGACCGTTTCCGTGCCGCCACCAACGTGCAGATGTACTACGAGATGATCGAGAACTGGGCGTCCACCACGGCCAAGCTCGCCGTCATCTGGGTGGGCGCTCTGCTGCTTGCGCTGCCCGAGCTGCTGATCCGACAGCTGGTCACCGAGGACGGCGACCCGCCCGACGTGACGCCGTGCGAGCGCTGCGTAATCCGGATCTCCACTGACCTCCCGGACACGCTGTACGTCCTGGGACTCACCTACGACGGCGCGCGCCTCTGGTGGTACTTCGGCTGCTACTTCTGCCTGCCGACGCTGTTCACCATTTGCAGCTCGCTGGTCACCGCCCGCAAGATCCGCCTCGCTGAGCGGGCCTGCGTCCGCGGAAGCAAGAAGCAGATCCAGCTGGAGAGCCAGATGAACTGCGCCGTGGTGGCGTTGGCCATCCTCTACGGCTTCTGCATCATCCCGGAGAACATATGCAACATCATCAGTTCGTACATGGCGGCCGGCGTTCCCAGGAGAACCCTGGACATCCTGCAGCTGGTCAGCCAGATGCTGCTCTTCTGTAAGTCCGCGGTGACGCCGGTGCTGCTGTTCTGCCTGTGCCAGCCGTTCACCAGAGCCTTCCTGGACTGTTGCTGCTGCTGCTGCGACGAGTGCGGCCCGCCCCGCCCCGCCGCCACCGTCGCAACCAGCGACGCCGACAACGAATGCAACACCACCGAGCTGGAGCTGTCACCATTCAGCACCATCCGCAGAGAGCCGTCCACCTCCGCTGCCTACAGCGCCGTGGGGACACACTGCTGAGGTCAAAGGTCAACAGCATTAGGCGGAGCTTCTTCTGTGTCAGTCTGATTGGTGGACGCGTTGACATATCAGGCTGTAAATTCCTGAGATTTTTAAAACTGTTCATGTTTACTGGCGGACAGACTGAAGTCGCCACCGTTGGTCCGTTCACTGTTTACAGAGTTTATATATGAAAGAACACAGTCAGCATTAGTTAATAGCATTTATATATTCAGCTCTTAATTAACTCACCAGTATTTTCACTGAATCTGTACTCAGTCTTCCTTTTTGTTCGATGTCACTGTATCTTACAGAAGCTGAGAGCAAACGTAGACTCCGGTGACTTCTTCTTCTCATTTTCTTGAGATCACATGATCACAAAAAAAGTGGTTTGATGTCTTGAGATATGTGATGATTAAAACGCTTTATTTTAAGTGTCTGTAAATTCACAACAATTTCCTTCAAAAAAATCCCCCGCGACGAGATCCTGATATGAGCGGCAGACCGCTGAATGGGCTGCACAGCAGGGAGGACGTTCCCACTGTAACGTACTGGGAGCTGTGGCACCCTTGTTGGACTGACAGGCTTCTAGTGACACATTTTGCATGCACAAGGTTCATTCCCATCCAGACCACAGTGATTGTTTTTAAGAAATCTTGTTGATAGTGAGTTTCCTGCGTCCTAAACACATTTCCCATCATCCCCGGATGACGGGACGCCATTAATCTTGAGCCCTGACGGTACCTATGGTATTGTGGAAAGACGAATACCGTCACGTTTTCAGAATTTTGGCATCGACTTGGTACCTAAGTATCAGTTCTCCTGACATCCCCATTTCTATTGCTTCTACATGGCTCTCAACATGGCAATGGCTGAGCTGCGACAGCACTAACAGTGGAATCAACATCAACAGTGCTGACCGAGCTAACAGTGTTTACCGGGGAGGAAACCAGAGGGTTGGTGCTACGCTTCTGCGGTGGCGCCGTCAGTTGGGACAGAATTATCAGCTGTAACCGCCACATGAGAGCAGTGCAGAGCGGCGGCCGTAAGCTAGCCAGTGGGGCACGCTCACATGCACAAACATGCACTAAAAGCATGTGCAGCCGGCCCGGCTATGTCAACACAGCGAGGAGAAGCTCTGATTACAATACACACAGAGGGAGAGAGACTTCATTCTCTGCTCAGGTAGACATTATGTCTTTACACAGACAATAGTTGTTTGCTGCTATATTAATGCTCTGAATTTTGTATAAAGAACATTTAACTTTCCTGTGAAGAGCTGCTCCATTTAAATACAAATTTGTTATTAATTTTTTTATCAGGACTTTTATTCTCCATACATGTTGAACTGTACGCTTTCCTGTAGACAAATTATTTTTGAGGAAATTATTAGGAAATTACAGACCCCTAAAATTAAGTGTTACCTTAAATCGGCATAGAAAGTTATCAACTACGGCCGCTATCAGCACCTGTGGTTTTGTTCTTTTGGATATTGTTTTCTCTGTTTGTGTGAGTGAGAGTCACACAGTGACGTACAGTAATATATTGAAAATGCTGTGTTGTGTTTGCTGATGATGTTCTTGTAGCAGAAAACCTGCACAGTTACTGATGTTGTTTTTTTTAGCCACAAAGGGAAGTGTCACTTTAATTAAAAAATATTTTAAAATAGATGTTTTGAACCCCGATGCATTTAGACAGTTGATTTATTTGTAAGGCTCATCTCCAAACCGTTCAATGTGTTCACACAGAAACTAAATCAGGGCTGTCACTTCAACCTTTTGAACAGCAGTTCAAATTTCAAATAAAAAGTGACAAAGTGGACTAAGGGCACCTTCATTTATAAACACAAAATGTCTGCGCAAAATCATATGGAAATGGATGTACAGAATGAAACCTGTTTATCCCAAAACAAAAAGAAGCAGAGTGAAACTCTCCGTTGTCGTCCATCCAGAGGACACAGCCACCATTGTTTGTACTGTTCAGACTCACAACATGTCCTCATCCACTCGGAGTTACAGTCAGTCCAACAAACAACTGAACCCTCCTCAGACACGGACAGAAAGCACAAACAAGTCAACGCAAGAACATCTTTTACGTTTTTTTTCTTTATTGTTTTATTTTTCTAAAATGACAAACAAAAACATCAAAACAAAAGTTGCAATTACATTTTATTTGCTGCGTCACGCTCAGCACAAGCCTCAGCTGCTTTTCCTCTCGCCATCGCTTCGTCATCATCGACGCCGCCCAGCCGGGGAGGACACAGCGCGCCATTGTCCTCGCCTCCCGTTGTCGTGACGACGGAGGGAGTCTGCCTCTCAGCTGGCCGCCACAGTGAACGGTGCTACAGTACCGCAGACAGCACATCGAGGCTCATTTATTGTGAAAGAAGTTGTGTCTGATGGTTTCTGGTCTGAGCCGGTGCAGTCTGGCCTCTAAAGAACACATTTTAGAAATACAGACGTCCAAAAACTGAGCTTTTGATTTCCCTGATCTAAATACTGTATGTGCATTTGAAGATGTTCCATGGGGAGCAAACATTGGATAACACCAGCTTTAAAACCACGTCAGTGATCTGTCGAGCAGTAACACATGAGAATCAGGTTAAATGTTGCAATGAATGATCCACACTACAATCTGGAAATACCGAAGAGGCTAAAATGATCATGAAACATCTGAAAATTAATGTTGACCACGTGAAAATCTTCACGCGTTAGTGTCCTAACCAATCGGTGAGAAATTTTTTCAGGATCCATTGCACGATCGTATCCGCGTCTTCAGCCGCCTCAATGCAGAGGACGACTTCTTTTGTTCCTCTTTGACAGATCGATTATAATATGTAGGATTGTAACGATTCACACTACCCTTATAAGCATGTGCGTTCGTTGCTTAAAACAGAATTAATGCTTTTCTGTTGCACTTGTGTAACCACCTGGAGCGCCACGGCTGGCGGAGCGATCGTGGCCATTCGTATCAAATCACTACACGCCACAAATCTTTGATCCTTGTCGTTCATAGCAGGACTTTTAACTGTATTCACTTTGTCTTTGGCTGTAGCACAACAAAGGAGGAAATAACAATTAATTAAATTATAACAGACAAAAAAGAAACCATTGAACTATGTAGCCTACTTACTTAGCTTACTTGTGGTAGAAGCACAAAGGAGAAATGACCAAATCAACAAAATCTGCAAGTCTCCGCCTGTGAAACACTCCCGGTGTGGTACGACACCTCTTACTAACATACAGAGAGCGAACGAACTTGCGAATGGAGCGTGAAAAATTGTCCAGATATGCTACTAGCGATGTCAGTCTCTATTACATTGAGTGAGTGATATTGATTTTCAGATTGTCAGTTACTGTATGTGTTGTTTTTGACCAGTGAAAATAGGTTGGAGGTGCGTGAAACTTCACAAACAGAGCAAGAGCGAGCGTTTTTTTCAAACAAGCAAGACGTCGCTCAGCCTGTTCGCTGACGCACGGAGCAGGTTAGGACAGCTTCAGTGAGAAAAACAGAAACAATCTGATGTTTGCTAACAGGTATCGTGTCCAGTTAGGAAGAGATGTAAGAAGTGATGAATCTAGACGCAACTGACAGAAAGTTCTCAGCAGGTGCCCTGGACTACAACTGTGGTTCAAAGTGATTCCCCGCTTCTCTCTAATAGCTATGCTTATATTTTTAATTTTAGCATGTTAACATGTATAGAGAACATTTAGCATGTCAGAATTAATCTAATTATAACTTGAGCTGTCAATCGATAAAAATAGTTAATCGCGATTAATCACATTTCTTTTACTGTTCAAAATGTACCTTAAAGTGAGATTGGTCAAGTATTTAATACTCTTATCAACATGGAAGTGGGCAAATATGCTGCTTTATGCAAATGTATGTATATATTTATTATTGGAAATCAATGAACACAAAACAATGACAAATATTGTCCAGAAACCCTCACAGGTACTGCATTTAGCATAAATAATATGTTCAAATCATAACATGGCAAACTGCAGCCCAACAGGCAACAACAGCTGTCAGTGTGTCAGTGTGCTGACTTGACTATGACTTGCCCCAAACTGCATGTGATTATCATAAAGTGGGCATGTCTGTAAAGGGGAGACTCGTGGGTACCCATGGAACCCATTTTCATTCACATATCTTGAGGTCAGAGGTCAAGAGGCCCCTTTGAAAATGGCCATGTCAGTTTTTCCTCGCCAAAATTGAGTGTAAGTTTGGAGCATTATTTAACTTCCGTCATGACAAAGTAGTATGACAAGGTTGGATTCTTTAGGTTTACTAGTTTCATGATACCAGTATCTTCTCTCTAGCTTTAAAATTTGTTGCGTTAATGAGTTAAAGAAATTACTGGCGTTAAAACGAATTTGAACTTTGACAGCCCTAATTATAATCTAATATTTCATACTTTAACCTCATGTCCGTACATGAATTCCAACATCTTATTTTAATCAGAAGCTTCAAAGAAATTATATTCCTACTGTACTTAAGTTGCACCATTTAGAGCCAAGACTTTAGAGCCAACGCCCCCCCATCATTTAAAATCATATAAAAATGAATTTGTATTTATAGGCGTGGATAATGACATAACATTCTTGTCTAATTGTATTCATCCCAGAATTATCCTGAGGGGACTCTCTGTATGTAAACCACATTCTTCTCTAATCACCCGCTTGGCTTTGATTTGCTCTCTGGCACCAAACTTGCGTGTTAGAGTCTTTTGTAAACGAGGCTGGCGGCCCCTGTCGCTGCTCCAGTAATTAGACAGCCCCATTCATTCAGAAACAATGGGGCGACGGGTACACTGAGGCTCCGCTGCTGAACAGGCTGCTCACTGACCTTCTCCCAACTGCTCCCAGGACTGTTTTCTGGCCTGAGACGGACGTCCTGGGCGGGCTGGGATCGCTGCCCCCTGATTGGTGGACAGGAGCCAGGTTTCCAAGGCAACCAAAGCACTGGATGGTGAGGATTCAGATAACTTTTTTTGTTGTTGTCTGCAAGGCTTTCTGAACATCAAAACAGCCATAAAACAGTCATAAAAACAGAAATATAAATGTTTCAGATATTGCCCAAACGGCCAAACCACAGACGGGATTCACGATGTGGTCTCTGGTGTCAAAGTGGTCAGAATCCACCCCAAAAGCTCTCTTCAGTCCTCTCAGTGGAGGAGCCTGTTCAGTAGGTTCACCAGCTGTTTGTAAGAAACTAGTGCAGTGTCCGTTCATGATCGTTCCGAATGGGCCGATCGCTTGACTCCCGGTATTTCTGCTTGCAGCGTTGTCGGCGGGCATGCCCGTTCAGGGCGTGTGGCCGTTTGGGACGTGTGCACGTTCAGAGTGGGCCAATTGGTTGGCCCCCAGATGCGCTGCTTGCAGCATTCCTGAAAATGCTTTGACTCCAGAGAAGTGTAGAAGTGTTCATGAACCGCGCCCTATAAAGGCCCGCAGCAGACGACATGCTGGATTCTGTCTACAGAGCCCTGATGCCCGACTCCGGCTGCTGCACAGAGCGCCGTTCGCTTGTTTATTCAAAGTTTATTAATACTGAACGTGTTGCGTGTCCACCAAGGACACTGCACGTCTTTGGGTCATCATCAGTATGTGCCATATGTGAAGAAAAAAAGGATGAACATTTCTGGAGAAATGCGAAGGACACATACAGAGATTCTTTGCTTTATAGTTAGATAAAGACAGACCACAGAAACGCTGCAGCAGATAAAAGTCATGAATACATATGCATGCTTTGAAGCAGAATCATCTGCAGCACATTTTCTGGAAGTTTGACCAGAAGTTGTCCAGACATCTTTCTCTCGACCAAAGTGTTGGACTGATGCACCAACATCATCATCCTTATTTCCAGCTGTTCTCAGACTAGAGAAGGAAACTGTTGACTGCAGACGCACTTTCTCTTCTGTCTCCTGTGCAGTGTGACAGTGTTTCTGCAGCAGCCCCTTTATACCCCCCGGGTGAAGAGTCTTAATGGAGGCCGACTGCGGCTGCTGTCAGAGAACTGCAGTGATGTGATTCACTGTAAAGATTCCCTCCAGACATCTGCTGACGCTCCCTCCAACTAACTCCTCACAGACGATCCGTTTCTTCACATAATGAACTGAAAGTCAGCAGACTGAAGCGTCGCCTCCTCACACAGTCTGCTGCCGAGTCTCACATCCAGAAAAGACAAAGAAGAGAAACCTAAGGCTATTTCTGAAGTTCCTGACACACAACAGGAGACGAGATGAAGCTGTTTGCTCCGATGTCTTCATTGGTTACAAAGCTGCAGAAACATTAACATGTCAGCTGAAACCGTCTGAAAATCATGACAACAAACAAATGTGGAACACAAACAAGAAGCCAACCACTAAAGAGATGATCCGTGCAGTACTTATAGGGGTGCATACTGAGTGGCATTAAACCTAATATGACCCACTTTTGCTGCAGAGCTTTGAATGGTGATTTTGTGACTTCAAAGGTAACGTGATAAAAAAACGAAAAGCCTCAACAGTGACTGAAAACAGGAAGTGGTAAGAGATATGAGACTAACAAGAATACGAGTCTCCAACCATGCCAGCAGCTCTGTGAGGCTGTATGTTAGGTTGTAGGTCTATTGGCAGAAAGGGAATATATTATTAATAAGTATGTTTTCTCTGGTGTATAATCACTTTATAATAAGAATCATTGTGTTTTCGTTACCTTAGAATGAGCCGTTTATATCTACATAGGGAGTGGGCAAAGAGACGAAACTCCAGTGTTTTTTGACAACAGCCACTGCCACGATTTTGGACTGAAAAAGCTTATTATATTTATAATATTTTATTGTTCAACACAGGCCATTTCGGTAGAATATGACAAAAGAATAGGAAATAATTTCGTTTTACTTTTGTACGGCACATTTAGGCGCATGTTTTACTGGCATCAGGTCGTCGCTTTCAGTCCAAAATGGCGGAAGCGTAGTTTTTCTGCTGGGCGCTGATGTTGCAATGGAACGAACAACTGACCTTCACTTCTTGGCAATATATGTTCTTTGGAGCGGGTCCTCTTCGTGGAGTCGGCCGCCATGTTTCTACAGTAGCCCAGAACGGACAAACCAAAAACTGGCTCTAGAGAAGGACATTCACGTTTTCACATTTTCGCGTCGACCACCGTAGTTCTCCTACACGCTCGGTATACATTTCAGTTGTTTGCAATCCGCAACCTTGCCAAATCCTACACACTGCACCTTTAAGCAGGTATAATGTTTACCATGCTCACTGGCGTAGTTTAGCGTGTTAGAATGGTAACATTTGCTAACACAAAGTACAGCTGAGACTGACGGGAATGTCATTAGTTTTGCAGGTATTTAGTCATGAACCAAAGTATTGGACAACGTAGGCTTTTTAACCCGACGATGGTGCTGGATGAAAAGTTCAGGGATCACAAAAGTTATTACAGTTCATCCTGAGATGGAGATGAATGTCTGAACCAAATTTCAGGGCATTCTATCCAATAGAGAGACGAAGTCCCGCCCCTTCCGGTGGACCACTGTGGGACCTTATTTCGGAAAAAATACAAATGGTAATCAACAACAAGAGACGAGATTTTTTTGGTCCCATTTCAATTGCGCCATGAATCACACTTATGTTTGTCAATTTAAAAGATAACTTTCCAAGTCAAGAAGTCTCAGTTTTTTGTAAAATGGTTGAAGTATCAGACTGTGAAAATACGTAATTAGAAAGACGACACACCCAAAAGTCGTGTAAGAGACGTCTCTCTCTCTCTCTGAAGCTACGATGTCTGTGTGTTTCCTACTGACCTTTAGTGGAGCTTCTAAGTGAACTTCAGCTTGAAGAAAAACATCTGATTTTAAAATAAATATACAAAATAGTGAAGTTAGATGCCTTTTAAAATATGTTTAGCTGCTAAATGACTGTATCATAAATCTTTTCCAGAAGCAAACTCCATCATCAGCCTTTCGATAGCAGCATCAGGCGAGAACATTGACGTGTGCTTAACCCCTGTGAGAGACAACAGGGTGAAAGGTTAAAGATAATTATGAGGAGAAATGTGAATGGAGAAAGGATCTGAGAGCCCGTCCGCCCAATTATCACCATGAAAGAGCCTTCTTGTCCAACAGTTTGAGTCAGCATCCATAATGTATCTGCTCTGACAGAAAACAGAAGCTGGACTCGTTTGGGAAATCGCAGCCCGGCTGTTTGTTGCTGGGAGCGTATTTCTAATTGTGCTTCCCCTGACGGTACTGGGTGAAATATAGAGGTGGGGGGGGGGGAGAATTCCCTCAGTGAAGAATCAGTTTGGGCAGCGGGGCGTTCACTCACAGCCGGTGACCTAGAAATGTTGCTGCAATCCCCAACAAAAGGAGAAGAATCGGGACAATAAAGCTCTTATTTCCCCCCACCGGACGACAGCTTCCATCTGACAGAGCAGATTATACAGGCAGGAGGGGGTGGCGGCCGGGCCGAGCCGAGCCGAGCCGGTCCGGGTCGGGTTGGACCGGGCTGCCGGAGCACTGAGGGCGACAGCTCCACCAGGAAGAGGCTCTGATTCAGTGAGCAATCAGCTGTTTGGGTGTGTTCAAGCTCATCAGTTTGTAAGGCTACAAGATATTGATGCTGCTCAGACGCCCTTTGACCTCTCCTGTTGGGCCGCCATCAACCCGGGAGCAACACTTTGGCTTAACAGGAAAGATAATGAAAGGATTTATATCTATAGTGTTGTTGGTAACACGGTGACCTTTCCTCTAATGACACCGCCAACCAGGAAGTTAGCATCGCTCTAGTTCCCTTGACAAAAAGCCAATGGGATTGTTCCATTGGGTTTTAGATTATTGCAGAAAATAAGCTCTGTAGCAAACACACGTTTATGATACTGACACGTTTTGTTCAGCAAGATAATCTCCACAAATGAACACCACTTTTATGGTTTTTGAAGTGTAAATGCAATCGGCAGAAGTAAAAAGCTATTGGATATAAACACCACGTATACATGAAGAAATACGCTTCAGTCAAACGACGTTCTGTCAAACCTGCAGAAACCAGGAAGAGATCCCAGACATGAAATATTCATACGGCACACAACAGGCCGGCTGTTCCCAGATACTGGATTCTTCTGAAAGACCAGCTGATGCTGACGAGTCCTGAATATGGATGAGAGGACGTGAAATGAGGCCAAACATGTGTAGTGACATAAAATCTCACTGTGCTCTGGAATTCAGTCATTCACACAACCAAACAATGAGTGTGTTTCAGCACCGAGCTCTGCACATTCCACACACTACACAACGCGTTTTATTTCACAATAAACTCTGTATTTACTCCACGGAAATGTTACTGAGTGCTGGTAGGCAGATTCATTTTCACCTCCACACAGAACCGGGCGAGCTGTTTCCAGTCTTTATCATGGAGCCTTGGGCACAGGCATGCAAAAGGCCCCACCACCTCTCTTACACAAGCAACACAGACTTTATAATTGATTAGCCTCTTTTTGTTGTTGTTTTGTGTCTCTTTGTAATTGTTTTGGTCTTTTTGTAGTCATGTTTCGCCCCTTTTTGTACTTGTTTTGCATCTCTTTGTGGTCACTTTGTGTGTCTTTGTGGTAATTTTGGGTGTATTTGTAGTTATTTTGTCTGTCTTTGTGGTTGTTTTGTGTCTCTTTGTGGTCACTTTGTGTGTCTTTGAAGTAATTTAGTGTCTTTTTGTGGTCGTTTTGTATCTCTGTAGTAATTTTGTGTGTCTTTATGGTCATTATGAGTGTCTTTGTAGTTACTTTGTGTCTCTTTGTGGTTGTTTTGTGTCTCTTTATATGTAGTTGTTTTGTGTCTCTGTGGTCATTTTGAGTGTCTTTGTAGTTACTTTGTGTCTCTTTGTGGTTGTTTTGTGTCTCTTTATATGTAG
>CAKAOH010038407.1:8282-19769 GCA_916701665.1 Sebastiscus tertius
TAACACAGCAATCCTGATAGTAGGGTATAATTTAAATAACCGACAAATGGCCAGTGGGGAATATTTTCCAAGATAAATCATTAATATAACTTTTTGGTAAAAAATATTTAAATAAATTGCATGCTCTGCTTAAATGAGAGTTCCCACCTGAAAAAACGGTAAAAATATAATTACTGGCCTATTAGAATAGACAATGAAAACATGTTTTGAGGATAGTGGAGAACTTAAAGGTCTTATTGATAACATTTTTATGTAGACAAATATAAAAAAAGAGGTTATAAAAAAATGGTAATACACCCACAGAGCCTTTAGAATGGTGCCGAATGAAAGTATGACTTTTCCTGAATTTTCTTTTTTTTTTATTTGAATGTTTTGTTTATCTCTGTGAGATATGTGACGTTCAGTTCCCACTTCTAACAAGGCTTGTGAGCCAATAGTCAAACAACATTGGTATCATGTGGTGTCTCTGTGTCGTCAGTTAGTGTGGAACAAACAGATAAATGGCTGAGATTGACGATAAGTGTCTGGCAACGACTTGTTGTGAAGTGAATGCAATGGAACGGGGCAGGGAGAATGTGACATCTAGTGGCTGAGAGTTATCACCTTTAACCATGGCTGACCAAACTGTACAGGTTGGATCCAATACTGACGTGTAAGGATAAAGCCAAGGTTATTATTGTTGTTTTTAAAACAGGTAGCCTATATCATGGTTTGATTCTGCATTTTCCAACCTCGACATACTTTCAAATCTGCGAGCTGATGCCACAGACTGCCTTGACGGATACAAGAGATGGAGGAGTCTTCGGGGGAACACTAGTTTCCTTTGAGGTTAACAATTAATTCCTGATTAAAAGTTGAACAGTAGTGATGCACACACACATATACACCGAGCACACTCAGTCCTCCTCAGCGGAGATGTCACTCTTTCCTCCTTCCTCCCTTATGTAACCGCGGTGACATGAAAAGGAAGGAAGATGGAGGGATTGGATGGAAGAGAGACACAAGCCTCTGGGAATCACTGGGCAGATTTAGGAAAAAAAGATCTCCATAGTCCTTTAGAGTAAATGGAAAAGATGGTTCTGGAGAGAAATGCATTGCAGTGACAGGATGGTTCCTGTTCAGAGGAAAAAGTGAACACAAATGTCAAGTAGAAGATCACAGGTTTGATCCCCACAACATGCTTGTTTACGATTGTGTCCTAAATAGCTTCTCTTGTAAAAGAGGCCCATCATTTTTTGTGTTATTGCACTTTATTTCAAATTTTTAACATCATTGGATAAATACCCAGGTCAATATTGGAGTCTAAAATACCAAGGGCACTACAAATGTGTGTTTTCAAAGTGTGTTTTAATCATTTTGAAGGACTTCAAACCAATTTTCTCCTTTTAAAGAAATTTGGGTCTCTGGGTAAATCAGTAAAAATCTAAATTTATGATTCTTATGTATATGTGCCATATTCATCTTTAACCTAAAGTAGAATTGTTCACCTGGGTAAGTAAAACAGTAAGTAAAATGTTAACTTAAAGGTCCCATATTGTAAAAATTGAGATTTTCAAGTATAATATTCATAAAGCAGGTTTAAATACTATATAAATACTGTAAAAGCATCGAAATGCTCAGAAAAATCTGATTTCTGTCCATTTGTGATGTCACAAATCTACAATATGTAAACCATTTTGCGGTTTTAAACATAAACATTCTAAATGTGTCCCAGTTTATTTCCTGTTGCAGTGACTGTGAGAGACATCGGTTGACAGGAAGTAAAGATGGACCCAAGCATTTGCGTAGCAACTTTTTTTCGTTGAAATGCGCTGAAATGGAGCATTCCAGACAGCGGGTACATACAGGCATATTTATGCAGACAATATGAGGAAAGTAAAAGGTTTTTTGAACATTAAAGAATGTAAATAGGTTCTAGTTGAGACCCAAAATACAAGCATGAACCTGAAAATCAGCACATTATGGGACCTTTAAGTACAAGATGGACGAACTTCGGTCAAGGAAAAGCAGAATAGGTGATGCTCATGAAGCAAACACTTCAAATCCAAAATATGAGAGAGTTTATCTTGCTCTCAAGGTCACTGCCACTATAGCTGGGGAGCCTTGTGTTGTTTGTGTCTAAAACAAAGTTTTAGAAGCCAAACCACCAACAGATGGAGTCCACATTCTTAATTCTGCCTACTATCGTCTGATTGGCTCATTTTCCGACCGAGGAAACAGCTGTCAGCGAGAACAACACCAGACCTATTCGAATCTGAAAAACTGGAGATGAGGGCATTGATTCAGAAGTCTGGAACCAAGCAAGAAGCTAATGAGAAACGTGTGTGAAATGCAGTAAATGTTCTGGATGATGTTATTTGAATCAAATTCAACTTGGGAACTGAAAATGTTTCTGGCTTACAAAAGGAGGTCACGGCAGAAAAAAGTGTTTGTGAACAACTGACTTTAGAGGAATGGTTTTAATATCTTTAAAGCATTGTAACATGCATGGTTTGGAGCCAAGTGGGAATCAAACCGACAACACTGGTGGTGATAGAGCCACGTTCAAGCTCTTTATGCACTGTAAACAATTGCTGTTAATTTACAGCAGGATTTCAACAGTATTAACCTGTTATTGCTGAAAACAGTGCTTTACTGTTAATACAAAAGAAAAGCTGTTAAATTAAGCCCACAGGCCGTTTTACAAACATTACAAACATTAACATCACTTCACTGCTGATCAACTGTCTAAAGTATCATCAGTAACAGTTTCATGCAGTATTTTTTTAATTCTGGGACCTGATCTGCACATGTGAGGCTTGTACATTGTACATGATTGTAAAATCAGTGAATTAGCTCTGTTCTTCTCTCACATGTTGTTATGGTTTGCATTCTGTGCTTGTAGCAGCTAGAGACACACATTTTGGGAAAAGTGTCAACAAGTCTATTATAGCCTTTTTCCTAGCAAGTGCCTTTAATTGTATTTAGTGTGACTATTCCTATGTCTGTAACCTGCTAAGTCTATTCATCTAGGCAAACAAAATTATGTTTATTAAAACATGTGTAAAAAATACAACCTAAATAGTGCATTAAAACAAATCAGTAAGACAATGTAAAAGAAAGGTGAAAAACAGCTATATAATGTATCTTTAAACAGTAAATTAACTATAAAATACTGGGAAATTAATAAAAGAAAAAACAGTTCAAACTGTATTTTTCATTAATAATACAAAGCTGTACATTTTTACTGTTATTTTACTGGGAAATTCTTAATAGTGTGGTCATATGCAGTCCTTGTATGTATGTATATACAGCAGTTATAAAAAACGGGTAGTAGCTCAAATCAAGCAATTTGATTGGTTCATAGCTGTGATATAATTAGGGCTGTGTATTGCAAGAATCTGGCGATATGATATGAATCGTGATACAGGGGTTACAATTCAATATATTGCGATATATTGCGATATATTGCGATACTGTAAGCAATGCCATATATTGCGATTTTTTAAAGGTTCCATATCATGCTCATTTTCGGGATCATACTTGTATTTTGTGTTTCTACTAGAACATGTTTACATTACATGTAATGTTAAAAAAAAACTTTATTTTCCTCATACAGTCGGCCTGAATATGCCTGTATTTACTCTCTGTCTTAAACGCTCCGTTTTAGCGCATTTCGACGGAATTGTGACGAAATTGCAACAGAATTGCGTTGCTAGGCAACAGCTTGGGTCCATGTGTACTTCCTGTCAGCTGATGACATTTACATACACTGCAACCAGGAATAAACTGGGACACATTTAAAATGTTTACGTTTAAAACTGTGTAAAGGGTCTAAATATTGTATATTTGTGACATCACAAATGGACAGAAATCCTGACAGCTTGTTTTCAAATGCAGAGTTTCTCAATACGGGCTGTGAATATTTCCCTATGGATTGAGCGTTTCAATACTTTCACAGTATTTATAAAGGACTTAAGCCTGCTTTATAATAAAAAAACATGAAGATCTCACTTTTTTATGGTATGAGACCTTTACAAAAAATATGGCTCGTGGACTATACAGTATGTACAGTACTAGTAATACCAGTAGTAGGGATGAACATGAATCTTCACTGGTGTCAGGTACAACTTTTGACCTCAGTAACACTGACAAAGAGGAAGAGAGGAGAAGAGAGGTTAGAGAGGGTTGAAACAGCCAGCGTTACTTCCAGCTGACACAGAGAAAACACAGGAGTGATACTTTCACTGCGCCCACTCTCACAATGGGGAGAGAGATGCCTCACACACACATATCCTCATGAAAAAGTTTGAGTCTATATACTGTATATTATTCATACTACACACAAACAAGACAACAGACAAACACCTACTCTACACTGACACACATTCACTCATATATTAGCGAGGTGTTGCGTGAAGTTCATTTGTCTCTAAGGCATATTACTAATTCCTTCCCGTCTGCGAGCGTTGGAGTGTCAGCGGGGAGGACGCAGATTTAGACAAGCTGGTATCACCGGACACACACACACTTTCTCTCCCACACACAAAACTCATATTTTATCATTTTTATCACCCACGGACTCGCACTGATTTCATATACGCATGATAAAAATACATCTGTGTGTCTTTCACACTCTGGTGAGGAAATGTAATGTGGTTGATAGGCCTGGAGCTAGAGCTGTATACGCCAAGTACTGACCTGTGTGTGTGTTTATGAAGGACAGGATTATGAGCCACTGTTACCATTAGCCCAGTGCTCAGCAGACTCATTTATGTTTGTCTTAAATAACGCTGTCACTGCCCCTCCGAAAAGCCGGGCTGAAATAAAGTGTGTGTGCGTAGGTCGTGCAGTAAACTAGATTTACCGACTGCGCCGAGGCCCGAACCGAACATTAGGCGTCCTTCTGGGTGTCGTTATCGAAATGAACCAGGCGTCCTGCACGGAGACATTATCCATACTGACCTTTGTTGTTATGACTGAGTAACAACAAAGGTCGATGCAGATAATATAACTAACCTCCGAGTGTCTTTGCTCTCAAGGTAATAAAGCACCAAAAACTTCAACCTATTAGAATGTATTTCCACAAAGTTTTAAAGGTCCCACATTGTGCTCATTTTCAGGTTCATACTTGTATTTTGTGTTTCTACTAGAACATGTTTACATGCTGTAATGTTCAAAAAAAACCTTTATTTTCCTCATACTGTCTGCCTGAATATACCTGTATTCACCCTCTGTCTGAAACACTCCGTTTTAGTGCATTTCAACAGAATTGCAACGGAATTGCGTTGCTAGGAAACAGTTTGGGTTCATGTTTACTTCCTGTCAGCTGATGTTATTTACATACACTGCAACAGGAAATAAACAGGGACACATTTAGAATGTTTACGTTTAAAACCGTGTAATGGTCTAAATCTAGTGGTGTGGTTGCAGATTGCAAATGAACTGAATACTCTCTAAAGCCAGAGTTTAGTTTGTCCATTCTGGGCTACTGTAGAAACATGGAGGAGCAACATGGCGGACTCCGCCAGAGGACCTGCTACCTATAAACGGCTCATACTAAGGTAACGAAAACACAACAATTCTTAGTTTCAGGTGATTATACACTAAAGAAATCATAGTTATTAATATTATATTACATTTCTGCCAGTAAATCCCTCTAAATCCAACACACAGCTCCTATCAATATCTGTACCAAAACTTGAGTATTGTTAAAGAAAAAAACCTAAATCTAACCCTGGGTTTAAGGTAATAATGCCCTTTAAAGCTTTGTTCACAATAATCAAATGTTAAAGCAGCGAGAGTCAGTTTTATTGTAATGCTTTAACTTTTTATTTGATGTAATTTGATTTTAGTATAGTAATGTTTTGTGTTTTAAGTATCATGGTTGGTCATCATTAAGAGGCTCAATAAATTGTTCTTTTTGGGTTGTCGAATGGAATCCTGGGAAATGTAGGATGTTACTGAAGTTGAAGTTGAGTCTGAGTGACAGTATTGTCATTTTGTGGAAGAAAAGAAAAATGCAACATAACTGCAGAGCTGTTTTAATGATCATGGCAAAAATGATCTGTCACATCAATAAAACAAAACTGTGATTAGAAGAAAGTTTTGTAAATTAAAAGTAACAATTACAGCGAAGTTACAAAGCATAATCAATGACCACAACACTTGTGATATCTTTAGTTTTGCATTCGTTATCTCTTAATATCTGTGAAGATAGAACTGACTACCCTGCTTTGGCTAGTGAGTAAACATCCAAATCAGTGGGATGAATGAGCGACACCAAAGCAGCACGCGACGACCTTTGGACGCTGCCAATCCCAATCTGAGTCACGCCGTTGTATAAAGTTGTATCATTTTCCACTTTTCGTGACTTTGCCCGTGCCAGAGCAGCCCACTCACCCTGGTGGCTAAATGAGCAACTAGCTGAGTGTGAATCAGAGGTGTTGGCGGCGAGAAAGGTACAACGGAAGCCAGGGGGTTACTTCCTGCTATGATGGACCAATGATGACGCATGGCGAGTCAAGAGAGGACAAGTGTGAGCAGTATGTCAGATTAGATTTGTGATGCATATTGGCAAGAAAACATTTCAAATTTACCACTAATAGCCATTTACTCATGAGATCTGTGGAGATCTGTATGCATTCACTTTTAATATTAGTATAATATTAGTATTAGTTCCAATATTTACTGGTGTTTTACCCTTAGTTTGGTCCAATATTTACTGCTGATTTATGCCTGATTTGGTTCAGTATACTGATGTTTTAGCCCTGGTTTGGTGCAATATTTATCAGTGTTTGAGCCTTATTATTGTGCAATATTTACTGATGTTTCAGCTCTAGTTTGGTCCAATATTTACTGCCGTTTTATGCCTGATTTGGTTCAATAATTACTGGTGTTTTAGCTCTAGTTTGGTGCATTATTTACTGGTGCTTTAGTCTTAGTTTGGTACAGTATTTACTGGTGTTTTAGCTCTGTTTTGGTCCAATATTTACTGGTGTTATAACCTTAGTTTGGTCCAATATTTACTGAAGTTACAAGACTCCAGCTCATTTTCTGTAAAAAAAAGAAAGGTCAAAGTCTTAATGAGCTTCTGATATTATCAAAAAGATTGACATTTTTACCACTAAAAGCTATTATTCATGAGATCTGTTGAGATCTGTATGCATTTACTTGTAATATTAGTTCATTCCAATATTTACTGATATTATCAAAATGTATAAACACCTCTTAATGTACTGTATCAATATTCACCTGGTTTTGACGGATGCCTGAATATGCACGTGGGTGATATATTATTTGACCAAAAATATTAAAGGCTAGGCTCTACCTCACTCTTCTTTCTGCCTTGCCTTACATTTTTTTGGTTTATAGCCAAGTCTCCTGTCATGTTCAGACACTTTAAATAACTGGCTGGTTGTAAGGCCTCACAAATCACCTACTAAAGCCTATGGTGGCCCTCAAGGGACAGTCACATTCAAGCATAACTGTTTGACAATTCAAAGAACAGGTTCTACTGATCATCAAGGCCTTATAATCTTTAATTTCATGTGTGAAAGCACATTTCCCCCTGAGTGTCCATTAACTTTTAACTATGCAGTGTAGGACATTTCTTAGTGAAATATGGGAATATGGAACAGTGTAAACATATTCCTTTAAGACCTACTGAAGAGGGGGTTTGAAAGGATTTGGAGTCCCAGCTGTGGCAGATGACGATATCTGAGGTTTTTACTTTGGTCAAACAAGATGAAGGCTGCTCTATGTGCCCAGTGGTTCTGGACACAGGAGTGAATGTTCCCTCATAGCACGTCCCATTCACTCTAAGTGGCTAAATTGGTGGAAAATTGAGTGTGTGCATGTTACACATGTCATTCACTTAGAGGATTTGTGTGTTCGTGGGTGTGCATGCATGCATGTGCAGCCTCTGACTGCTGCAGCCAGTGGCCTCTCTGCAGCTCAGTGCTGCCACCTGCAGGAGAAGCAGCTATAAAACACAGACGGTGAGGAAACCACAAACTGCATCAATTATTTATGTGTTTCTGTGAAGAGGCAATGTATGAATTCTATTCCTATTTCTATTTTCTTGAGTTTCATCTTCTGCAAAACCCAAAGAACCATTAGAGTTAAAACTCCACTGAGGACTGAGGATACATTCAGTATACACTAGTAATGTATTCAAATTAAGGGATTTGTTTGCCTCTTAAGCTACTAATTGCAAACACACTTTAACACTCACACGCAATCAAGACTTTCAAGGAGTCGTGACTCGGTACCAGATGTTTTCAATGATACATTAAACAGCACAATCACAAACACACAATATACAGTCGCGTAGTTACTCCATCTACTTGAGGAATAAACAGGGTATCTGAAGCTTTCAGAAATACAAATGTCTTAGCTTTTTATGAGCTTTTGTCTACTTAAATTAAAGCTGAAATTATGAATAAAGCTGGAGCATACGGCATGTAGCAATGGAAAAGTTCTCTCACAAGAAATAACTGGTATAGGGAACAAACAACATGAAAATGAATGCATAGATCCATATTTAAGGATATGTCTTGTGATATTTTAGATTTTTCTGATTGTCAACAAATCCCATGGAAAGACTAAAAGCTAACAATGAATTGATCCTACAGTACTAACAAGTATTGTGTATATCAAAGCCATATATATATCTTCTTCCTCTGTACCATAAAGCTCAACTGTTGTCCAAAAACTATTAAAACCACATCAAACTGTTGCACACATGTTCCTTCATCACCATGAACACACATTGTACTTTATTTGGACTCAATCCCACATACACTGCCCTGCTGCCACAAATACTCACTAGAGCACCAAATGTGGATTATTCCGCCGCTGAAAATAGTCCCAGACATATTGACTATTTACTCATGTTTGAGTAACGTTTAATAAAAACTACAGTGCCCAGGTGTTTTATGAAATTATTGAGTCTTTTTTAAAAAAATGAAATTAAAAGTCCCGTATCATGTTCATTTTCAGGATCATACTCGTATTTTGTGTTTCTACTGGAACATGTTTTAATGCTGTAATGTTCAAAAACCCCTTTATTTTTTACTTCCTGTCAGCTGATGTCATTCACATACACTACAACTGGAAATAAAGTGGGACACATTTAGAATATTTTTGTTTAAAACTGTGAAATGGTCTTTATATTGTATAGTAGTGACATCACAGATGGATAAAAATCCTGACAGCTTAATTGTTTCAAAGAAACAGTTTCTGAATACGGGCTGTGTGTATTTCTCTGTGGATTGAGCGTTTCGATACTTTCACAGTATTTATATATCACTTAAAACGACTTTATAGTGAAAATCTAAATTTTTTACAATACGGCACCTTTAAATATCTGTTTTTATAGATTTATACCTCCATTCACAAAATACAGAATCGTTTAGGCTTAGCATGCTTCGGTTAATCTTTCATTATTCTAAGATGGATATCTCCAACAGAAATACAGCACGAAAAATAAAATCAATAAATGTTTTCTGATGAAACGGCACAATTTGTGTGTCTTATGATATAAATGTCTTCACATATAAAACAAAGCCGAAAACTCTGTCAACACAAATCTAATTTTACAGTTGCATTAGCTCGAAGCAAAAAGCACAATACTTGTAAATACATCATTAAATGCTTTGAAGGACACTGAATATAAAGAATTCTTTTTGAGCCCTGATAAACATTATGAGAGGCAGCTTATTAAAGGGCCCTCTGGGTCTCTGGCGTCTCAAGCAATCGAAGACAATCACACAAATACAGTTCCTAATTCAATACACACACACACTCGGTAAAAGGGTGTACTGGCTGTCTGCAGTTATTAGACCCTGGGAGTAATTTATAGTGACGTGAGCCACAATTCATCCTCGCCCTCCTTCCTTTCACTTGTTTATCCTCCGCCTCCCTCTTTCTCTAAATCCCTCTCCCTCTTCCTTCCTCTCTCTTTCCACGTCTCGCCGCCTGATTTCATCCTTTATTCCCTAAATCACACCAAGTTCCTGCTTTCCACTTCTTCTTTCGTTGTCGCTCACTTATTCCCCAGAGCTTTCCATCCACTCCCCTCTTTCTTCTTCTGTCATATCTCCTTCATTACACACACACACACACACAAAATGGGGGACAAACGAGAGGGTAGGGTACTGGATCTGAGTGTAATGAGGAGGTGTGTGTGTGTGTGTGTGTGTGAGTGTGTGTGTGTGTGTGTGTGTGTGTGTGTTTGTGTCTGTGAGCGCACGCGCGCGTGCGTGCGTGTGTGTGCGTGTATGTGTGTGTGTGTAATCACAGGACTAATCCACCTGGCTCAGCCACCATGGAGAATAAGCTCGACTGAACTGAACACAAACAAAACAATCGACGTGCCAAATGGCCGTTTTGTGAGTGTGCATGTATGTATTTTGTGTGTGTGTGTGTGTGTGTGTCTGCAACGTATCCTCATACAATAGTTTGTAACAAAATGTTATTCCTCATTTTCGTGCGTTTTCCTCTGAATGTCCAGCAACATGTGACACACGAGTCAGTTTCTGCTCCAGTCTTTTCAAAATAAACTTCTGTCTTCACAGGAAACAACTTGGCTACTCTAAGGCAACAAAACTACTTAGGTTAAGACAACAAAACTACTTTGTTAGGTTAAGGCAACAAACCTACTTAGGTTAAGACAACAAAACTACTTAGTTAGGTTTAGGCAATAAAACTACTTAGTTTGCTTTAGTCAACAAAACTACTTAGTTAGGTTAAGGCAACAAACCTACTTAGGTTAAGACAACAAAACTACTTAGTTTGGTTTAGGCAATAAAACTACTTAGTTAGGTTTAGGCAACAAAACCACTTAGTTATGTTAAGGCGACAAAGCTACTTAGTTAGGTTTAGGCAACAAAACTACTTAAATTTTAGCAACAAAAATACTTTTAGGCAACAAAACTACTTAGGTTAGTTTGGTTTGGGCAACAAACCACTTAGTTAGGTTTAGGAAAAGATCATGGTTTCGGTTAAAATAACTTCTGAAGTGGCGTTACTTAAGAACAGAAGTTACTTGACAAATAAGTCAACGTTGACTTCGGGTTTCACACGTGGTATTTTTTTGACCCACCCATCCACCCCGACCTCCTCCCTACGTTTGTCACTCTTTATACTTCCTGTTTCACAATTATGTGTATTACATACACATTGATTTTGTGGGATGTGTGTGTGTGTGTGTGTATCCTATTGTATTCATGTATACAATCTGTGCGTGTGTGTATGCAAAAATAGCATCCCAAAAAGAAACAGCATACTGCACACACTGATTTCATCTTCTCTGCTGGATAAGTGTGTGTGTGTGTGTGTGTGTGTCGGGGCCTAATTGAAGAGCTGGATGGGTTCGGCCATGTTTGCTAACAGGAACAAAGATCCAATTTTATGGTAATTACTGACGCAGAGATTTGCGTCACTTTGATTCTGATGGTTAGTCGGACAAGGAGATAGTTAACATGACTCACTGCTGGCAACACA
>CAKAOH010038408.1:0-12877 GCA_916701665.1 Sebastiscus tertius
CAGACTTTCACTGGATTTCAAGAACAACGAGGTTGTGTCTGATGTCACCCAGAAGTCACCAGTCAACGTGCTGTTGACAAACCTCATCCAGGGGAATCTGCTTCCCTCAGCTCTCGTCTGGATAACTTCCCGACCTGCAGCAGCCAATCAGATCCCTCCTGCATGTGTTGACAGGGTAACAGAAGTACGAGGCTTCACTGATGCCCAGAAGGAGGAGTACTTCAGGAGGAGAGTCAGTGATGAAGAGCTGTCCAGCAGAATCATCTCACACATCAAGACATCCAGGAGCCTCCACATCATGTGTCTAATCCCAGTCTTCTGCTGGATCACTGCTACAGTTCTGGACCACATGTTGACTACAGACCAGAGAGCAGAGCTGCCCAAGACCCTGACTGACATGTACTCACACTTCCTGTTGGTTCAGACAAAGAGGAAGAAGCAGAAGTATGGTGAGGGACATGAGACGAGTCCACAGGAGCTGACGGAGGCTGACAGGGAAGTTCTTCTGAAGCTGGGGAGGCTGGCGTTTGAACATCTGGAGAAAGGAAACATCATGTTCTACCAAGAAGACCTGAAACGGTGTGGTCTTGATGTCACAGAGGCCTCGGTGTACTCAGGAGTTTGTACAGAGATCTTCAAAAGAGAGTGTGTGATCTTCCAGAAAACAGTCTACTGCTTTGTTCACCTGAGCGTTCAGGAGTTTCTGGCTGCAGTCTACATGTTCCACTGTTCCACAAACAGGAACACACAGGTACTGGAGGCCTTCCTGGGAAAAAAATATGTTCATTCAACCCTGGATGACTTCCTGATGGGAGCCATGGAGAAATCCCTTGAAAGTAAAAATGGCCACCTGGACCTGTTTGTTCGCTTCCTTCATGGCCTCTCTCTGGAGTCCAACCAGAGACTGTTAGAAGGTCTGCTGGGTCGGACAAACAACAGTCCAGAAATCATCCAGAGAGTCATCAACAACCTGAAGAAGATGAACAAAGATAATATCTCTCCTGACAGAAGCATCAACATCTTCCACTGTCTGACGGAGGTGAACGACCACTCGATACATCAGGAGATCCAAGAGTTCCTGAAGTCAGAGAACAGATTGGAGAAGAAACTCTCTGATATCCACTGCTCAGCTCTGTCCTACATGCTGCAGATGTCAGAGGAGGTTCTGGATGAGTTGGATCTGAAGAAGTACAACACATCACAGGAGGGACAACGGAGACTGATTCCAGCTGTGAGGAACTGCAAAAAAGCTCTGTAAGTCCAGATGTGATTAACTTTATAGATCAGTACAGATTAGTAGTTTAGTTCTTCAAATATACATACTATAGAATTATTCTTAAAATATAATATTCTTATAAGTGTTCCACGTGTTTATTACATAAATATGTCAGTTGTATTTTGTCACAGATGTTCTTGAGCTGAAAATGTTGAGTTGAAAAATGTTTCAGTAGGTTGTGTTTCTGGCTGCCACGTTAATGAACTCACTTATTCTATTTATTTATAATATTTGTTTCATTTTACAGTTTTTTCTTATTTATCTTTTTGGGTGATGGAGACCACATGTGAAGCTCTTAAAACAAATGAAAAAAAAACTAAAGATCAGCTGACTGGTGGAGCGCTGGGTCTAACCGGTGTAACGGCAGCAACAGAACATTTGCCGATCCGGCGGGGAGTCAGGGCGGTCCTGGGATCAGAGCCCTGGTGCTGGGGTTTGCACTGGCTGAATTTGAGCTAACAGCTAACTGATTAGGCTCTCGCATCTTCTGCCTTAGAAGTTCCTTGTGTATATATCTGTTTGCTAACAAGACATATCCAGAGCAGAGCTGGTTCTGCAGCTTCTGGTCTGTAGGGAGAGCAGGGTGAGGAGAGCAGCAGCTCTCCTGCCTTCTTCAGTAGGGCCAAAGGGGAACAGAAGAGAAGAGGAAGAGGAAGAAAAAAGGGGATCCCTCTGCTTTTGTCCTGACAGAATTTCACAAGTACATGTGAGTCATCATGCTACAGTAGCCAATGATTACTGAACTGAATCCATGGGTCAAGGATCATGTGACTGAGTTCATGTGGTCTCTTGCCATCTTGACCCACCATCTTGACGGTGGGTCCCAACACTACATTTTCTCTCTCTTCATCTACAAGATTAAAGAAAAACAAATATTAAAAGTCTGCAGGTTTGAGAGAGAGTGATGAGAATTATTGTTTCATGTCAACCAGTGAGATAAGATTAGCTGAATGCTGATGTGAAAAGTGAATGTTAATCAAAGAAGTATATATCAAACTGTTTATTCATCAAATGCATGAAGTAAATATAAACCGTCCTCTTTCATAATAACATATTTTGTAATTTTTGTGTCATCACAGACTTTCTGGCTGTCGGATCACAGATACTAACTGTGAAGTTGTGGCCTTAGCTCTGAAGTCCAACCCCTCCCATCTTAGAGAGCTGGACCTGAGTAACAACAACCTGAAGGATTCAGGAGTGAAGCTCCTGTCTGCTGGACTGGAGAGTCCAAACTGTAGACTGGAGGCTCTAAGGTCAGTTCACTGACTGTAGCTTCTGTAGTTTGTACACACACTCTCTATGCACACAGGAGAGGCTTCAGTTAGTTGCAATCTCCTTACATCACCGCTAGATACCACCAGATCCTACACACTGGATCTTTAACCACAGACCTTATTTCAGACATCTAACTAAAAACCCATTAAAAAACCCATTGACCTCAGACCACGGAACAGGAAGTGCTAAAATGCTAACTCATGTCTGGGTTTTAGGACTCATTCCTGTAGCTCTCTATTTGAACATGTTTAACTGTGCTCTGTTTTCATGTCAGCATTGTCTAATAATTTGAAGCTGCAGACATTTCGATTGCATCAAAAACCAAATAAATATTCTGCATCAGAAACATCTTTGCAGGTTCATATTTTTTTCCAATCTATCTCAATATAATACTCACATGTTTATATGTACATTCATGGACTTATTGATGTCTGTCATCATTCCTTCTGTCTGTGAAGCAATCCTAGTATAACCTCAGTGTTACGAGATGAGGACTAAATCCACAGTCTTGTTCTGTGTAAAATTACCTGTAAAGTTGATCTTAAACTAATCGGAGGCTTCAGCAGTCTGAGTTAGATGTATTAGGGCTGGGTGACTTGGAGAAAATCAAATATCACAATATTTTTGACCAAATACTTTGATATCAATATTGTGACGATATTGTAGGATTGACTGTTGGTGCTTTCACAAAATATTTACACAATGAGATTTTTGATAAATAATCATCAGTAATGTGAATCTCATGACTAAGTGCAAATTACAAATAATAGAACAGCTAGAATAGTCTGGTAAGTTCAGAAAATTACAACACTTTGTTGAAATGTAGCCTTTAAAACCAGGAAAAGACAACACTTATGCCATATCACAATATTATTAATAAATCCGAAATCTAAGATGATATCTCGTCTCATATCACAATTTCAATATAAAATGGATATATTGATCAGCCTTAGTATGTATCCAGTAAGTATGTTGTGTTTGACAGTTTCCTTGTTGAGCTGCAGGAGGATTAGTAACACAAAGAGGGAATTTTGTACAAAACAGTCTGTAACTTTGGTAAACACTAGGGGTGGGAAAAAAAAATTGATTCACCTATGTATCACAATTGTTTTTTTATGTTATGAAATAGATGTTTTAATGCCAGAATCAATATATTTGCTCCATTTGCTCCAGTGTATGATTCGACTTTTTCCCATGGTCTAGTTCTAAAAAAGTTAACAAAAATCACAATAAATTGCAAAATCGAATCAGGAGATAGTTGAATTGTCCCAGCCCTAGTAAACACCCACTTGATTTTTCTGAGTCAGACTGCTGAATCTTCATATTAGTTTCAGTTGAACTTATGAAGTCATTTCTCACAATGTAGTCGTGTTATGAAGGGACCAGTTCACAGGAGGAATAATTACTGCCACCAATAACTCTTTTAATGTACATATGACACACTTGAACAAATGTGGACCTTTCCTGTAAATTACATAAACCTACTAAGCTACCAGATATAGTAAGAAGAAGGTCATGTAATACATGAAAAATTGAAGTCCAACAAGTCTGATTTGATATTGATCCTCTAATTCCAGACTTGAGATCAGCAGCCTGTTATTGATGTGTGTTGACATGAATAGGTGTATGAATGTTGTGGTGACATTTGGATGATGTCTGTAGAAGGCAGACATTATGATGATCCACAATAACACAATGACAAAGTCACTCTACTCATTTTAGGGAAAAGCTCATTGATTAGAACATAGTAATGTTGAGCTACACATTTAAAACCTGAACACATCTGATTGGATTATAAAGTGATTTTTATCTTCATCATTTATTCTTTATTCAGATTGAGTTCCTGCAGTTTGTCAGAGACCAGCTGTGCTTCTCTGATCTCAGCTCTGAAGTCCAATCCCTCCCATCTGAGAGAGCTGAAGCTGACTAACAACAAGCTGCAGGATTCAGGAGTGAAGCTTCTGTGTGGTTTTCTGGAGAGTCCACACTGTAGACTGGAGACTCTGAGGTCAGACACCATTTTTTACTTCTGTACTGAGATTAATATGATGTGAAAGTTGCGGTGACAGTAAACTGCAGACATAAGGCTGATATTATACTGATCTACACTGAGTATCTTAATGCTAAAGTACATTTTCTTCTTCAGTGGTTTAGTCCATTGACTGTGGCAGAGCAATGTTGAGCTACACATTTAGAAACTTAAAGGCAGGGTTGACGATGTTCTCCAGTATCCACTACTTGTTATATTGGTTGAAATAGTCTTTACACCCCGACAGCGATCCATTACTGATGAGCTCTGAAAAAGGACCGGAAAAGAGCTGTCATCTGTAGCTGCTGTAATCCTGTAAAAACGTCTACCAATAACTGCCTCCCGGTCTGCTTGGAAAGAACCAATCAGATACCTCACTGCTCGTACTCTGCCCTTGGCGTGCACCAGCTTGAACTCGAAGGGCGTCGCCGCTGCACATTTATTGGAGAATGGAAGAGAAAACTCAGCCAAAAGTAGCACTGCTGCGGTTACTTGTCATAAGCTAGCTTTTTGAGTTGAGGTCCTCTCTCCGCTCTGTGTCTGTGAAGTAGTTACGATGCGGCGGTGCTCGTGCATGTGTGTGGGGGGGCGTTGCCTTGGAAGGAGCCCCGAGGGGAGGGGGTGGGTTTACTTCCTGAGGCGATGCTACATTCAAATTATGCTAGCTTTCCAACATCGACGACCCTATCTTTAATATATCATACTTGACTTTTATTATGTTAAAATAAATGATATAAAAATACAGAAATATGAAGAATAAATAAATAATCTCTATTTCAGCTATCAGACAATAACAAATATATTCAGTATTTGCTTTTTCTATAACTTGTATAAAGCTATATGATGCTTATACTGACTGAATAGTTTAAACTGAAGATGCTTTGATTTTATGACTCCACTATTCCTAAAATATATATTGTAGATGATTTTTGTTCACATTTCCCCAAAATCAGCTTTATTGAAGTAGCAGCACGTTGTCATTAATATTAATGAGAATTCAATTCAATTTATTTTTATATAGCGTCAAATTATAACAGAAGTTATCTCGAGTCGCTTTTTATATGGAACAGTTCTAGACGGTACTCTATAGTTTAGAGACACAACAAGAGATCCCCCATGAGCATTGCATTGTTATGCTCTGTGGCCAGGAAAAACTCTCTGTTTAGCGGGTAGAAACCTAGAGCAGAACCGGGCTCTGGGTGGGCAGCCATCTGGGTTTTGAGAGCTCTGTTTCACTTTTTGTACTTAACAGTTTTTAACTTGCATCCTGCTGGCTTCAGGTGTTGGAGTTTACGTTTTCTAAACTTTTACGTTCTAAACCTTCTTCAGCTCTGAACACATTATTAAACATTGAATGATTTCAAGCAGGAACACTGTCTTCTAAACTTACATCATTTATTCTTTATTCAGATTGAGGTACTGCTGGTTGTCAGAGATCAGCTGTGCATCTCTGGCCTCAGCTCTGAAGTCCAACCCCTCCCATCTGAGACAGCTGCAGCTGAGTAACAACAACTTCCTGCAGGATTCAGGAGTGAAGCTTCTGTGTGGTTTTCTGGAGAGTCCACACTGTAGACTGGAGACTCTGAGGTCAGACACCATTTTTTACTTCTGTTCTGAGATTAATATGATGTGAAAGTTGTGGTGACAGTAAACTGCAGACATAAGGCTGATATCAAAGTGATCCACACTGAGTATCTTAATGCTAAAGTACATTTTCTTCTTCAGTGGTTTAGTCCATTGACTGTGGCAGAGCAATGTTGAGCTACAAATTAAAAACATAATATTTCACAACTCTTGACTTTCATCATGTTAAAATAAATGATATAAAAAAAACATAAATATGAAGAATAAATAAATAATCTCTATTTCAGCTAACAGACAATAACAAAAATATTCAGCATTTGCTTTTTCTATAACTTGTATGAAGCTATATGATGCTTATACTGACTGAATAGTTTAAACTGAAGATACTTTGATTTTATGACTCCACTATTCCTAATATATATATATTGTAGATGAGTTTTGTTCACATTTCCCCAAAATTCATCCTGACCTATTTGACATCTTTGGAAACTTTGAGATCTTGAGTTGAATCTTGAATCAATTTCTTTGGTTTTTATTTGTATTTGGCTGCTCAACATGAGTTTGTATAGATGGATCCACTGATGGAGCTGTCAGAATTGAAGAGGTGAAGTCACTACGTCTTTATTGAAGTAGCAGCACATTGTCATTAATATTAATGAGAATTCAATTCAATTTATTTTTATAAAGCGTAAAATCATAACAGAAGTTATCTCAAGACGCTTTTTATATAGAGCAGTTCTAGACGGTACTCTATAGTTTAGAGACACAACAAGAAATCCCCCATGAGCATTGCATTGTTATGTGCCGTGTCCAGGAAAAACTCCCCGTTTAGCAGGTAGAAACCTGGAGCAGAACCGGGCTCTGGGTGTGCAGCCGTCTGCCACGACCGGTTGGGTTTGAGAGCTCTGTTTCAGTTTTTGTATTACAGTTTTTAACCTGAATCGTGTTGGCTTCAGGTGTTTGGAGTTTACATATTTTTAAACTTCTACGTTCTAAACCTTCTTCAGCTCTGAACACATTATTAAACATTGAATGATTTCAGGCAGGAACGTTGTCATCTAAACTTACATCATTTATTCTTTATTCAGATTGAGGTTCTGCAGGTTGTCAGAGATCAGCTGTGCTTCTCTGGCCTCAGCTCTGAAGTCCAACCCCTCCCATCTGAGAGAGTTGCAGCTGGATGGAAACAAGCTGCAGGATTCAGGAGTGAAGATGATGTGTGGTTTTCTGGAGAGTCCAGACTGTAGACTGGGGACTCTGAGGTCAGTTCACTGACTCTCTGTTACTATTATAGATCTTATATGTTTAATTAACAATTGAACCTAATTTATTTACAAACATAACTTACATCTGTAAAGTTGTTAATGTCCTTTTGTTCATATTTTCATGTTTCTTGAACTAAATTCAGTCTGCAGACACAAATGACTTGTTTCTTAAAGAAACTGTAGAAAATATCCACTGTTAGTTGTTAAAGTAAATTATTGTTTATCATTGTTGGTAAATGGTCACAGCTGGATACAGAAGATCCTCTGAACTAATATTTACATGATATTTTACATCGATCAAGTTTACTTAATGAAGTAGAAATATTTCTCTGGTTTCTGTTTGTTTCAACGTATTCCACAAATAATGTCTGATCATTGATATTGATCATTCAGCAAACACACATAGATGAACACAGAGATCAGCAGCATGTTATTGATGTGTGTTGACATGAATAGGTGTATGAATGTTGTGGTGGCATTTGGATGATGTCTGTAGAAGGCTGACATTATGATGATCCAATAACAAAATGACAAAGTCACTCTACTCATTTTAGGGAAAAGCTCATTGATTAGGACAGTAACGTTGAGCTACACATTTAAAACCTGAACACATCTGATAATCCGATGGCAGTAGCAGTACGCCGCCCGGGAGAGAATGGAGAGCTCTGCTCTGTTGGCGCGGACCTCAGGCCCTGCTGCCTCAGCTGTCCGAGTTGGACTGACGGCGGAACTACTGCGGAACTACTAATATGTTTCTCACCACATCTCCACAATAATAACAGAGCCATAACTGTCCTGTTTCAAAGACATGTTGTCTCTATTCCAGATGTCATGGCATATTGGAATCGGTTTGTAAATTATATATAGACTATTGGAAGAAGGTCTGGATACTTCCTCATAAATACCTGATAGTGAATAAGGATAAGGAAGTGTCCTTCAAAATTATTAATAAATGTTACCCTGTCAGTCACTACATGCAGAAATAAAAAAGTGAAGACAGAAAGACCTCTGCAGATTTGTCATCGATCATATCGTTAAAGACATTATTATGGGAAAATGTGGTGTTTGGTTTATTCAAAAACCCCAAAACAATATTTTCTCATGATAAATTTGACATGTTTACTTTTAATCTTTTATTCATAAATATAAATTTAACAATAAATACTGCTCAATAAAATGAGTAATATGTGAAACCACTTTCTAATTTTACTAAGAAAAAGGCTATTAAGACACTCAATATAGGTGGGTTTTAATATTTTTGTTGAGGTTGAAAACCCCTGGCTCTTTTGTTATTGTTATACTGAATGTGAATTATGTTCTTTTGTTTCATAAAGAAAGAAAGTAGAGCTAAGTAGCCAACGAGTATAAAATAACATGATGCCGTCGGTTGGTTTTCTCCTGTCCTCCCCAATTTTTTGAGTCACCAGCCGCCACTAATCTGATAGGATTATGAAGTGATTTTTATCTTCATCATTTATTCTTTATTCAGATTGTGGAGCTGCTGGTTGTCAGAGATCAGCTGTGCTTCTCTGGCCTCAGCCCTGAAGTCCAACCCCTCCCATCTGAGAGAGCTGGATCTGGGTGGAAACACGCTGCAGGATTCAGGAGTGAAGCTATTGTGTGGTTTTCTGGAGAGTCCACACTGTAGACTGGAGACTCTGAGGTCAGTTCACTGACTCTCTTTTACTATTATAGATATTAAATGGTTACTGGTGTTAATGCTGTAATACAGCATTCACAGTATGTTATCCAAATATTTATTCAACTGCAACTTCTTCAACTTCTTCTATTTCTTTCTTACGTTTTTGGACTTTAACTACTTCTGAATACTTTCAGCTACAGAAACCGTTCAACTATCAAAATATTCAGCTCATTAAGGACATTAGTGTTATATTTGTTTCTGTTTGTACTATTTATACTTTTTAAAATATTAAGCTTTTTTCACATTTTTTTTTACAATGCAATGGAGAAAATGTTCAAATCCTCTTAAACATACTCCACTTTGAAATGCTACTGCTTCCGCATACTTTCAGCTACAGACACCACTTCAACTTTAAACGGGTTACATGTCTTTGAACTATTAAACTTACATTCAGATTTTTGATATCTTTTACAGTTTTGAATGATCACAGTTTAAGTTTTAAGCTGTTTTCAGACTTTTTCTGAGTTTATAATGGGTGTGTATTGGACGGAATGTTCAGAGCTAAAGTGAGTGACATCAGAGCTAGAGTGTAGAGGAGAGTTTTAAAATCTTCTGTAACTTTTCTGAACAAATAGCTCCCACCCCCACAATTTTCACTCTTTATACATAAAATTTAGGTCTAATTGTAGGAAATATTGTGCTGGTCGCAGTCATGTCACTATGGAATCAAATGGACTTACACATTTGGCTCAAGGATCCCCAAAGTGAGAGTCAGTCCAAGCAAATCCCCAATTGAACTCAATGTTAAATCACTCCAGAAATGTCTGAACGAAAGCAGACAAAGGCAGTTTTCTAACCTGCTCCCGTGATCACATTTTGACTCCACACATAAAAATGACACTGATTTTAGGGAAAAGCTCATTGATTAGGACATAGTAATGTTGAATTACACATTTAAAACCTGAACACATCTGATTGGATTATAAAGTGACTTTTGTCTCCATCATTTATTCTTTATTCAGATTGTGGAGCTGCTGGTTGACAGAGATCAGCTGTGCATCTCTGGCCTCAGCACTGAAGTCCAACCCCTCCCATCTGAGAGAGCTGGAGCTGAGGAACAACAACCTGAAAGATTCAGATGTGAAGCTGCTGTCTGATCTTGTGGCGAGTCCAAACTGTAGACTGGGGACTCTGGAGTAAGTAGAGGGTCGGAGTCGGTCCATGCTGGTTACAGCAGTATTGTTGTGATGTGTTTCCTCAGTTAAGCTGTGAGAGGAGAACGGTGACACAGAGAGAGAGAACAGTCAGCCAATCAGATCAGCCAGAAGCTTGTTGTGATCATGTGTTAGAGTTAATGTGAAGAGGATGTTGTTGTTGTGTTCATGTCTCCAGGAAATAAAGTTGGATTACAGCAGAAAGCATCACAACATGTATAGAGACAGTGGTCCTCATCCATCAAACTGTCGTACCATCAAATCTGATCAGAAAGTCTTTGTTCTCTCATTGATCAGTTCATCTCTGTCACAGCTCTGAGACTTGTCTGACTGAAGCCTCAAATCACTGGCTCTTATTTCATAGAACCATGGTTACATTTAGTAACCATGATGTGGTCTGCCCAAAGAGCTATTAAAGGAGGGTAACGGGATGAGGGTGTGGAGTTTTAGCTTCTTTTGTAACTCGTTCCAGTTACTAGGAGTAGTAAACTGGAATGAGTGAGTACCCTCTGATTCTGCAGTAATGATGCGTTCAGGACTCTCAGCAGTTTATTTCCACTGTGTACTTCAGTGAAATCTACAGACTTGATACCCATATAAATGACCTGTTTGCTGCATCAGTGACTGACAGCTGATGAAGGGAGTCTCTGTAAACACTGATTAATGACTTCTGTTCTCTTCTTCTCTCATCAGCTGGGAGCAGAGGTTTCTGTCAGAGTCTGAGTGATCAGAAAAGTGGATGTGTTGAGAGGATCAGCCGTGTCCTGATGATCCACAGAGGTTCCCCACCTGGACCTGGATCTTATTTTGTCTTTTTTCTTTTATTCATTCATATATTCTGAACCCAAAACGCCTCTGCAGATTAGTTCAGTTTATGACAAAATAACTGTAGATTAACACATTTAAATAGATCTTTCTGCTTTGCTTTGTGTTGCAGCTCCACTCTGTGGAGCGATGGAGTTTTGCTGTTTATTTCCACATATTTCTAAATAACAGTGGAAGTTAATAAAGTTACCCTTTTAAAACCAAGCCCTCAGGAAGAGCGCCGGGCTTTGATGGCCATTTTCGTAGTGGCCAAACGGTGGTACTACAACTTCCATGTCCGTCACGTGATGCCATTGGGCCCAAAAAGACGTTTTCCCATAGACTTACATTGGGAGAGAGACGTCTGTAATTCAGAGGATCATTTTTTTTGAGGTGAATCAACTTCCCAGTATGAACACTGTAGTAGTCCTTATTTAAATCATTATGTCCTAAAAGTTGTAAAGTACACTAATAGCTGAATCCAGTTATTTCCCTTTCTCCGTTCATGTGAATGAGACCCAGACCGAGGCTGGAGCGAGGGCTGGGAGGAGGAGTTAAAGGAAACACTACTGCGCCTGCTCTGTGGGCCCGGTGGATGATCACAGGATGATTCGGGTACTTTATCACTCGGCAGTCGAGCCGTTTTGGCTTCATGCTCCACTGAGCAGCTCTCATAGGAATGAACAGGAGCCTCCGACGCTGTATCCAGTTCTCTTAATACATTCATGATTAAAACCAATACCAGCCATTTCTCATATTATCAAAGATAAATATTTGCTTGTAACAATCACAAAGAATTAGATCTGAATCTGAATTCATATTTTATATAATGTTTGATGTAAAATAAACAAACAGAACTGATTAACATGCGTACTCTAGATTTTATATTCACTAATCATGGAGGTACAGGAAAATTCCAGTTTCATGTGTGACTGCTAGTTTTTGCGTGTCATGACTGACATAAAGTCACCCGTGGAGCTTTTTCCCCTCAGAAATCCGCATTGAAGCGGTCATTATCACCACCTTTCATGTTCTGTTGTTCCTGCTGGAGCTGCTTTCTGCCAGCAGATGTCACCAACCATTCCCTCTGTTTTACCACAAAGGAGGTTTATCTGAATGGATGCAGTGAACACTGAACTGATGAAGTGAATGTTTTCTTTATGACTGATTTGGTTTTGTAAAGGTTAAAGGGACTGTTTGTAACTATGTAAGCGTATAAATGTAGCGGGTCGGCACACATGCGCGCTCGCGTATGCCGGGAGCCTCGTCTCCTCTGCCTGCTTGCCTTCACTCAGACAGCGCGCGTTCTCGCGTAATCGCTCCACCTCTAGACGTGAACGCGCGCTCACTCCACACTGCAGAAGAGTTAGTTTAGCTCTGAGAATATCTAGTGAATGTTCAGTGGACGTTTGTGCAGAAATAAATGCTGCAGCTCCTCCAGAGAGAAACGTTACCGTCTCCCTCCTGCGCCTGCAGGGAGACACCGGGTGCCGGTGTCACGGTTCACGTTTCTCTCTGCGGAGGCTCGTCACTTCACAAGACACGGAAAACCTCTGTTGATGCGCACTGTGTCAGTGAATGCAAGCAGGCAGCGGAGGAGAGGCTCCGGTTGCCGGTGACTCCCTGCGGGTGCAGGAGGGTGAGGCAGGAAAAGCCAACACTAGGATCAGATCTAAATCATGTTCATGGAGAGACCTTGGTCTGGTCAGCTAACATTACTGCCAAGCAGCTGAAATATAGAGTGATATTGTGCTTTTAGCTGACGTGTGTCGCCTCACTGTTTTGAGC